>QNGE01003793.1:0-18570 GCA_008508345.1 Paragonimus westermani | reverse complement strand
ATTGGGTCGATAACGTGACCAGTGGTCAGGACTTGTCTTGTGACTGCGGACGCTTGTTGCTTACGTGTTTCAACCACGTTGTGATTATTGCATGTAGCACACAACTCAAAGACTAGTGAATTCGATCAAACGAATATTCAACGCAGCGGAACTCTGTGTATTAGCCCGGACCCAGAAACTGCCTGTCCCTTCAATCAAAGGAGATCAGCCTATCGGTGCCACCTCACATTGTATCTACCAATTTACATGTAACTGCAATGAAAGTTATATAGGCAGAACGGAGAGGTGCTTGATCTTCAGAGTGAAGGAGCATTTGCCTAAATGGGTGCAGAGCTTTGTATTACAGAAGAACGACAGTGTGGTTGAAACACGCAAGCAACAAGCGTCCGCAGTCGCAAGACACGTCCTGACCACTGGCCACGTTATCGACCCAATTTGTGCATTCAGAATCCTATTGCGTCACTCGAATCCAAGATTCTTGCGGTTTGCTGAGGCGGTCGCAATCAATCGACTGAAGCCGACCTTGTATGTTCAGAAACAATTGCTCGTAAACTTGACCCTTCCCTGGACTTAGTGACCTTTCCTAAACTACCAATTGACTATCCACCGTGCTCCCCTAACTGCTCGATATAAAAAACCCGTTTCACGTTATTGTAAAGTTGGTACTGACGAGTCAATACGAAATGCATGCATCTGCCAGTTTTCGTGTTCTAACGGTTTTGTTCGAATTGAAGTTTGTTCTTGTAATTGACTATATTATTTATGTCAACAGTACCACGTTTCCAGCGACTTGATTTGGTTTTGATATTTGGCGTCGTTGGTTTTCCGTGCGCCACTCAACGTTCGTCGGAAGAACGTACACTACCCATACTTTCGATTTTTCGATTCGTTGGATCTGAATTCACGAATTTCCTTTATTACTGGCTAAGTTTGTTATCTTTGCCATTGCTAAAGCCATCACAGTCGTTGAGCGTTCTGTTGCATTGTATACACATAAGACACCTACGATGACTTGAAAGCCTCGGTGGTCATCCGCCAACCAGCCGAATGGAAAGTGTTCAACCATCCTTGTTGCGTATTCCTTATTACACCTTCTTGCAATCGCTCCATGTTGTACCTAGAATGCACAACCACGAAGTCTTAGTACCTTAATTACGTTGTGTGTCATATCCTCCGTTTATTTGTTTTCATACTTTCAGCCGTTCTGTTTATCTTTATTCTGAGAACCAGTTTATTTATAGTTTCCGCGTTTCATTTATATTTGGATAACTGCAAACAGTCTTGTTTGCTACCATGTGTAGTCATATATGATAATTGTCCTTTCGTACGTTTTTCCCTTCTCTTTTCGCAAAGCGCCTAATTGCTGAGTTGAATAGCTTGCGATCGTGTTGCGAACAGTTGCAACTGTCAGTGCTTTCGTCACGTGAGTTTCCCTTTGCACTCTGTTCACACCATTCGCTTTTCTTCAATCTGGTGTTTTCTTTGTCTGTTCCGTGTTGACGGCTGCTAGTTTTGGCCTCCGAAACGTCTGTTTCATCTTTTTTTGTAAACGGTCATGATTCATGCATCCTTTCAAATCCTGACTGCATATTCGCTTTTGACGACTGTTCAGGATTACTTTTTTGTTTTGAACACACCACTTTTTAGATTACTGTTCGTCAGGTTTTATCATACACGAATCATAATCATTAGTATGTGCTTGCCGTCAGCTTTTCTAGTGACTGTTTGGGTTGTGGGTGCAAGGATTTTAGAAAGCACAATGTGTAGAGCGGCTTCTTCTCCACTTTCACTACGTAAGTGGGTTTTCTCGGATCCACTACCAATATGGGTTCCGCATTTCGGTTACTTTCATGTCAAAATGCGCATTTTCTCGGTGGTACACCCGTGTCCAGATATCTTACACAGTATAGGTCTCATTTGTGACTAATATTCTGTTATAAACGTGCACCAAGATGTGCTCTGCGAATGTTCTGTTTTTCCTCCCAACTGACGTAGATATTCCACCGATACTGCGAATAAGTCATATCGGCCCGTTTCAGTAGTGACACTTTTGATCATTTTTTCTTCATGGTATTTTCTGCATACTGATAACCAGATTACATTATTCTTCACGCCCGGTTTTCGTTCTGTCCAGGCGATGGTGTTTCATTTCAGGAAGATGCAACACGGTTGCGTTCTGATGCTGAATTTCAGTTTACCCCCGCTATTGAGGTTCAAATGCTCAATCTTCGTGAGGAGCTTAGCCGACTCCAAACATCGTTATCAAGTTTAGAGATGACCGCCCCGAATTCGATTGAAGGTGATCAGGCAATCATTGAAGAAGGATCAGCCTGTGTGGAACCGGCTCCGGACATTTCTCAACCCGTCAGTGTCAACACCCAGTCTGGTCGTCATTCTGCTTCTCCCCGCTCTATCACCAAGCTCTCCTCAGAGAATTCCTTACATTCAAGATGTGAAGAAGAGCAGCAACAATTTTCAGAAATGCTTCTTCAGTCTACACGTGACCAACTCGCGCAGAAGGAGACTGAGTTGTACAATATGGAGCAAAAATATCGTGCCTACTTGTGGAAGGCGCGCGAAGTCGTTCGCTTTCTGCACAGTCAGAAGCGTAAGCAGGACTTACTTCCTGCTGTATCAAATGATGCCGAAGGCGTGGATCCGGAATCTAGTGAGGTCGCACGGTTGCGTACATTGTTGGTCGAGAAAGAAGCGATAATTGAGAATCTAGAGGTAATCGCCTAAATGTTTTGTAAGACGGAATTGTAATATGGATTTTGAGACGATGTTCGACATTTACCCGTGCCTCGTACTTGATTGAATCTGTCTGCCGTCTTATAAGTGTTATTTTATGTTGTACTGTTCAAAATATGATTTACTATTTTGGTAGTTCTTCATTTTAAAAGGTCCTGTGCAAAAGTCTTACCCAGTCGTATACTGAGTACCACTGTACTGTCCAACCCTCGATAGAGCCTTATTTGTTTGTAGCCGGCTTATAATGTTTTCCTATAAGACTTGAGTACCATTTCTCACCGTTGTGAGCACGTCGGCATTTGATGCGAATGGTCTGCTGATTTGTCCCACATATACTTTCCCCCCAGTTGTTTCACTGTATAGTTAGAGTGCGTGGAAATAACTTTCGTGTTGCGCCATTCGCATCAAGCCATTTATTATGCTATCAACCATGCTTTCAAACGGTTGATTTGTTTCAATTTATTTCAACCTTATAATAACCGTTGTGAGTCTTGACTTGCTTGTATAATTCTTTGCACATCTGGTGGCTTGTGTTGTCGTTCATGCATAGTTAACGTATTCAGTCATGGTTTTGGTGAACGCTTGCTGTGGTTGTGTGTGGACGTTATCTGTCTTTGACGATAATGACACATTGTCACGTTTTTGTTGTTTTGTTCAATTCGGGAGGGGGGGGGGGGGGGGAGGAACCGAGTCCGCAGCCTATTTTTCGATTGTCTTGTGAACCCGATATTTTTTTCCTCGGAGTGGTTTTCTGAGTCCTCTGAATTTTACATAATTTTATTTACTTGCAGAAACACCACGACCAGACTCGTCTTCATCGAGATGCCGAGGAGCGAATAATATTGGCCGCTTGGTACAATTTAGCTATGGAAAGAGCGCGCGAAGCACTGGAGGATCGTATACGCGATGGTACTGAACTTTCTCATCAGAACAAAACATCTCATAAAAATAAACATATAATAGAACATCCACCGGGCGCACGTTCCGATACTTCCTTTTTGGAACAGCAACGCGAACGACATTTGAAACCACCGCGTGGACAGACTTCTATGGTCATGGCATCAAAATAAACTTATGGCTGTCCCATTTGCTTGTGTATATATTTGGCTGCCGTGGATTATCATGAAAAAAATTATTTTCATAATTTTTATGGGCCTTAGTTTCTCAGGCCGTTTTGTTGGTATCTGTTAGTATTTGGTCATCTTTTGTCGGTTGCATCCTTTCATTTCCGCCGTTTAACAGAGTTTTTCAGTGTATTCTCGTCGTACTATCCCTAGAACTACTGGGATAGCAGAACTTCCGATCCATGCTGTTGTTTATCACCTAGTCGTCGGTGAATGTAATTTTCTTTTCGACCCATCCTTTTTGCCAATCACTTGTAAATGCAATGCATTCAACTCTCGGTATTGGTGCTATCTGAAAATTTCCTGATATTGTCTCCTGTATGGTGTGTAAATTGGTTCTCAACTTTACGGTTTCGCGTAGTAATTAGGCTGATTAAAAGTCTCCCATGCCGTACGTTGTCCGATTGTTTTCCGCCAATCGTATTCTTCACTGATACACATCATGCTACCCATACTTCTAGTTTGATCGTTTGTAAACAGCTAGCATCCAACATCCTCGTCTTAACTCTGCTCATTTCGTTCACAGCGTAACGTTAGACTAATATGTCACATCTCCACTCACAGTGTCATTCATGGTACGTTTGTTATCATGTTTATCTGTGCTTTTCGTTCTCTTATCGTAGTGGTCACCCTTGTGTGCTGTTGATCCCCTGTGAGCTATGGTGCCTAGGGCCTCCGTCCTACCAGAACAAGTACAAAGTCAACGCAGATTGTGTTTTCGAAAACTATTGACGTTGCGTCTCTCCGGGTAGTCAGCACCCCCATATTTTTCGTTTTCAGTTCCGTGCTTGTCTGTGTAATCACTGAAGCCATGACTTCCGTTCGACGGAAGCTTATCCTATTTTCTGAAATTATTTACGTGTATGTTTGTGACGAGAATGTAGGAAATGTTACTCCGGAAGGCATCACGTGATTTGTGCGTCTTCTCATTGCGACACTGCTGGCTTCTGCCTACGGAAGGACAGGGTTTAAAAGGTACCTTTAAAAAATGTCCCATTTCCTAACAGATGATCGTGGGCTACCGAAAAACCGGCAGCACTTTTCAAAAGCTTGGTGTAGTTTTCGGTACGTAAACCGAGCGCAACAGCAATCATCATCTTATTCACTGCGACCTGGGCTCGCCTAGCTCCTCAATGCCAGTTGATGCATTGACTCTTTTCAGAGTCCGGAAGCGTAACATCCAGTTTTCTGTTAGGTTACTGCTTTGTGTCAGACGTTTGGGTGGAGTCTTTCGAGAAGACCCTGCATCTTTTTGCCGGGCATGACGGTCGTTGAGTCAGAGGTTGCATGTGGGCTCGCCCAAACCAGCCGGCGACTTGGTGATAGATACAGAATATTGTTTGTTGGAACATGGGATGAGCGCACACTGCTAGATCGAGACAGCACTGAGCGGCCGAAACGCTTCGTTGTATTGAAAGTGATGGAATAGAACGGCTGCATAATTAAGCTCGCAGCTTGTAATGGATCGAGGCTAACAGATCAAGGCGAGCTCCTGGAGTAAACGCTTGATGCACCTCTAAGAAATCGGTTATCCGGCAGATTTCCTGTAGCGCGGTGTGCATTTTACATGTGCTAATGGGGTCAATTCGTTCACTACAGGTAAAATATACGGCGCCAGCGCCCGAATCGTTAATGCGACTGCTACTCAGTCAGTCCGACAGTATGCCATCCTGAGGATATGAAGACTGTTTCTGTGACGAGCGCCTCACCTTAATTTGCTCCACATAAGTAAACGGCCAGTTGTTCCTTCTGATGGATTTCAGTGTGTAGTTTGTGTGCGACTTATCGATATGCTGTAGTGCCCCTGGACCTGATGGCATTAAGGCAATCAATGGGAACAGTGGCCACCCGTCCCACTTATGTGCCATCCACTAGCTGGCTATCACAAACACTTGTTACCAGCTGGTTGTAAACGACGGCATGACTTAGGCTGATCCATAAAAACAACGGCGTAAGGCTGGTGAGGTACGTATCAAGCTAGTGGTGCGCGGTTCGGTCGTGACCAACCTGTTGTTGGGAATCGCTACCTTCCGGAACGAAAGCAAAAGTCAGCCTTCGTGGTACAAAGCAAATCGCACTTTGCTGAGTTTCTATTGGATATTTTATAGTCTAGACGCATCAGTAAAATGAATAATTAAAATTGATGCAATTACAATTGAACGACTTGGCTGCAGAGTACCGACTGGTAAACTTGAAGCATGACGCCAATCTGGTCCAGTCTGGGGGCCAAGGTGGTGCCGAAGTTCATGTGATTCGAAATCCTTCTATTTCTAAATTGAGCAACCCCGGCCGGTCACAAAATAAACCATCTGGCCCGAAAACTAGGAAGAAGCCCTCGGCAGCATGTTGGCAATGTGGGGCCTGGCATATCGTCAGGTTCTGACCATTCAAACAACACAGATGTCGGCAATGCAATTCAGTCGGCCATAAAGAAGGATATTGTCATCCGGGTCATCAACGTACACTTGTTGGTTCAAGTTCCAGATCGAAGTCGCTATCTAAGTCACTATCGACAACAGTCGGCAACAAAAATACCTTGATGGCAGTCTTTCGAGTCAACGCTCCAAGCCGATGAAAGTTCATAACCTTTCGTATCAACGGTCAGCCAGTCGGGTTACAGGTAGACACTGCTTCCGACATAACTGTCATTTCGGAGAAACTCTGGCACACGCTCGGGCAACCTCCGGTACAAGAGGCCAAACAGATCGGCATCAGTGCATTTGGTGGTGACGTTCCACTCATGGGTCAGCTGCATTGCTGCGTTTCATTCCGTGGTAAAACGCTTCACGGATCCTGCTTCGTAACAACATCAGAACTCAACCTACTTGGCCTCGACTGGTTTGATCGACTCGGTTTGGCGGACACTCCCATCAACACAATCTGTAATCACGTGAGTCACGCTTTGTCCGATCAACAAGCAACCAAAAAACCCCCTCGCTTGGCAGCAGTGCCATGGCCGCAACCCGACAAACCCTGGTCTCAGATACACATCGACTACGCTGGTCCCATCAACGGAGTGCATTATCTTGTTCTCGTGCATGCCCACTCCAAATGGCCGGAGGTCGTCGCTGTATCTCCCCCGACCACATCGAAGACTTTGCAGGTGTTGGAGAGAATATTTTGCCAACATGGACTCCCGGAGACCATCGTATCAGACAATGGCACACAGTTCACGTCACGTGAGTTCCAGAATTTCTGCGCGCCTAATGCCACTTGTCATATACGTTCTCCACCCTACCATCCCCAGTCCAACGGTCAGGCTGAACGCTTCGTAGATACTTTCAAGCGAGCGCTTCTCAAGTCGCAGGGAGAGGGAACGTTGGAAGAGATCCTCCGAAAATTCTTGATTACCTACAGAACCACTCCCAACTGTGCCACACCAAGTCAGCTATCTCCCGCAGAAGCACTCATGGGCCGAAAACTTCGGACAATGCACCACGTCATGCTGCCGAGAACCACGGCTTGTCAAAAGACGCCACTGGCGGAGCGTGGGTTTTTATTCGAGGTGAGGTAAGCCGTGTACGCCAGAGATTACCGCGCGAATGATGAAACCTGGAAACTTGGCCGCATCATGAGCAAAAAGGGAAGCGTCATGTTTGATGTTGTTGTTGGGAACGAGGCTTCGTTGCGACACAAAAGCCAATTACGATCGAGGAGTACCTCCGAAGAATTCAGCAGTGAACGAGAGATCCTGCTTGACATACTTTTGGATACGTTCAACGTTCCATTTAAAACACCGATTTCGGAGAGCACAGCACGTGCAGCGACTCAACAGCAGAACGTCGTCGACAGATCTTCCACACCCAGACGGCGGTCCGGCCGCAAGAGAAAACCTAATGTGCGCTTCCAATTGAGTCCCTCTAAAAAGGGGAGGTCTTGAGGATGTTAACCACCTCAAACACTGTCCACTTAACCGGTAATGAACATTTACCACTTTTGTAAATTCGAATTCCTGTTTTACACCGCCATTTTTTCTGTTTCTGGCGCCGATTTACATACTGGACGCTAATTTGCCTATTATTTACCTAGGACGCTTTTCGCTTAACATTGAGCATTGAATGTTGAACATTAGACATTATTCTTCCGGTCGCTTGACTGAGCTATCAATACACAAGGGGTGCATTTTTGTAATAAATTTTCATTATCGGTTAATTTGACAGTTTTTGGGATATTTAACTTCCCCAGCAGATGTTCAACAGTCTCTCTGTCATAACGGAATTCTGAATATCGATGACCATTCTGTCTCGGATGAGAGTCTTTCTTGAGCACTTGCAAAAATTGCCCGATTTCGCCAGTTTCTTTAAAACGATAACATACTGATTTATCTTTTCTCCGGCCTGTCGATTCCTCTCAAAAAACTGAGAGCGTTCAAACGTTTGGTTTTTTTGTCCCAAACAATGTTCTTCCATTTTTCGGATGATCACGTTCGGTTCCTTGTTGTCCTCTCCGTCCTAGAAAGTTAAATTTTCCAAGATTTTTCTTCCTCCATCTCCGATTGCATGTCGAAACATAGCCAGCTGATATTCGTTACTGGTCACCGTAAGATCGGCAAACAAGCAGAAGTCTTCTACTTTTCTTCCCATAAACACCAGTTGTCCGCAAGTCTGTTCGTGCTGTTCACATCGGTTCGGGCGGAACAATCGTCAGTGGGTTCGTCGTGGTGTTCCTTTTGTCAACTGCAATTTCCTTCTCTTCTAATACCATGTTGAGAATCACTACCCTCCGGAACGAAATTAGATGTCAGTCTTCGTGGCACAAAGCAAATCTCACTTTACTGAGTTTCTATCGGATGTTTTATAGACTAGACGCATCAGCAAAATGAATAATTAGAAGTGATGCTGACGCTTTCTCATTGGTCGCCTCGACTCTGCTTGTAGCTCGTTTGTGTTAACACGTGACGCACTTTACTTGTTTTACTCCGGTGCTCGTTGTAACAAAATCCGATGCTGGAGCAGCATGCCATGCTGGTTGGTCCCTGCGCTGACATGCCAGTCTGTTCGTGTTTTCGACAATGATTGGCCGTGGCCGTCTGCGAATCAACGGTTGGCTGCGTATCACTACGTTTGTCCAATCCAATCCCTTTACACCTATGATGCTTTCATGGTGGATTAGTCTGTCTGGGGCAATGGCCTAATCTCAGCCGAATCGAGAACCCAAAGATGAAGACGGTGCTGTCATGTGACCGACGAGCGAGTGTTCAACCGAGCAGTATTGCTCACCAAATTTTAGCTTTCAACCCCTCGGTCTGTTCGTTTGCCTAGGGGTCGTAAACTGTGGTTCCACTGATCGTGGTATCTTTATTACGCAAGAACGTTTTCCACTTTCTTAGACGTGAAGGTAGTGTTTCGATCTGAGTGCGTGTGTGAGATCATACCGAATGTCGAAAATTGCTAACGGAGAGACTTGTCGGTGAACACCTTCATATCCGGATGGGGAATTTCAAACGGGAATTTTGGGTGTTCACTAGTGACGATTTGTAGGTACTGGTTTCCAGTAATGGATGAAAGAGGATCATTAAAATCGATGTTCAATATCTCGAAGAGCACAGTTGCTTTGATTAGGGCACTGTTTGATGGAGAAGTGAAATCTCGGCTTTTACTCCGTCCATACAGAACAATGTGGAGTGACAGATTTTATCCCGCCTACGGATGAGAGTAGGTTTTCGGGACCTGTGAAAAGGAACAAATGAATAACACTTGGATGATAAACTGCTGCAGTTTTCTCGGGGACATCTTATGCGCCGATGATACAAAATTCGAGCAGCATAGTGCATTGGCAGTCTGGTTTTCTTCTGCCAAGCAATACGTGACATCAAACCTATAACCCGAGATACCATCGTTGAATTATGTCATTCACAAAAGTAACAGATTTCTGATTAGCATCCAGTCGGAAATGCGTTCCCAGTAAATAGTACTTCCACTTTTTGGTGACTTTGTCGATAGCGTAGACTCCTCTCAAGACCGACGTTCACTCTGTGTCAGTGTTCTGAAGAAAAACACCACGTGTCTGCCATTTTGTGTCTGAGTAACAGCAATGGCAATGTCCCTTCCGCTAGCCTCCACCGTTGACGATGATTGTTGTTTGACAGTGACAAACACCGCTCTTTGTAGGTCGTTTTTCAATGACGTAATTGGGACGCTGACGTCATGCTGCAAAGGGAGAGTACGATTTGTGACCAGCGGATTAATATTGTCAGAAAAATGGGATCCATGGGGAGTAGTAGGGAAATGTGCCCACAAAGCATCGTGATTTATTGTACCGAGGTAACGGTTAATCGCGATTCGATGTTAGTCTTTCTGAATGTCGTTTGTTCATTCCGTGCAAAACTTCCCACCTCAGTAGTCCTATGTCTCTAGTAGTGATAACACTTCGTCAGATTTTAAGCCATACTTTAAAGCAATTTCGAATAGACATATCTGATTTTCGCCGTGATCTTCACCGTTTACACTGCAAGAGGCTACATTCTCTACATAGGCAATTGTGGCATGCTGTCCTATGTCACTTCAAACGATATACAGCAGATCGGATGGAGATTTTGACAGACTTCGAAGGCATCGTACGGTTTCCACTTTTCCTCAGTAAGTATTTGAGAATAAGCGCCTTATAAATCCAGGAAGCTAAAAATGATATGTCCAGAGATTTTTTGGGTTTTCTCGTTAATCATTCCTAGGGGACAGGGGCCCAGTTGTTTGCATGGGTTAATAATGTGGCTACAATTTGTCCCCATTCATTTTGTATGCTACTTATTTGCAATTTTCAATAGCTGCGCACGCCCAGGAGAAAGTGACTATCCAATATTGCGGTCTCAAAAGCAACTCGATTTATGGGCAGATGAACGTTATGTCGCATGCTAAGTGACATTTTGATTTGGCTGTTAACGGTTTGTAGTTAGACTCTAAATTTTCAAACAGTGCGGGAGTACAGTGTGGGCAACAAACAAAATGCATAAATCAATGGATGTCTCCTAGCCGTTAAAAGGAACTTGAGCATTTTCATGAAGTTTGAGGAAATCATGGCCGACGAATACACTGGCGTAGAGGTTAAGCAGTTCAGAAAGCCATATTCGGTCTCATTAGCATTTCTTGTAACACTAACACAATGGTAACCATGTGTACGGCTGATTGGTTTGGTGGAAGCAGTAGTTACGGTATTGTTCGAATTCACAGTTAGCCACCGATATCTCCGGACAACAGATCTTGAAATGTAGATGTCTGAGCTTCCGGTACCTGTAAAACCTTGCAAACATACTTCGTTTATGGATATTTCAGTAAAAGCGTTTGGGATACTGAGGAGAGCCGCCGCGGTAGTTGTCGATGAATGCAGTGGTTCAACGTTTATCTCAATGTTCACGAATAGTACGTAGGCTGGCGTACCTTTTGGTAATAGCTTCTTTTATCTTATTCCTTGCGTACCGCAGGATATTCGAAGCATGGATGTCGATTATCGCCATTTCTACTGGCAACTGCCGGCACGTTTTCCCCAGGTGACCGAAAATGAGATGAACTCTGGGAGTACTTCGAGATTTGAAGGAAAATGAAAACTGTCTTATGCGAATGAGTTTTTTGATATGCCACCTTAAAATATCGGTTCGGTCCGATAATAGATTTTAGTCTAATGGTCCGTTCTCCAAGAATCGCTGACGTACGCTGTTAGACTGCAGTCTGCCGACGAACGCATCCTGAGTAGCGTCATTTCGATTTTGTTCGTCAGAAACAGACCTGAAGTTACGATGTTTTGCGAACGACTTCAGCTTTTATGGGAACTTAGCAAAGTTCTGCTCATCTTGTTTGCCTATTGTCAGAGGGTGACGAGCGAAAACCTCATTTGAGCGTTTCACATTTCTTCTGGTGCGCTGGAACGGCCTCTTTGAAAATCATGTAATCTGTATTCACAAACAGGTATGGAAACATAGTTGATGATTATGAGACCAGCTGAATAAAATACTAAGGTATTTTGTAGGTTAAGGGAATCTTTACCAGTGTTCACGGCACGTTGCTTTTGATGTCATCGTCAATCAATACGTACGGGGAGGTAATTAAAAGAGGGAGATCCTTAATAACTGTCAGACACCGGAGCGGGCCAAGAAGTGAGCCTTGGGGTATCTCACTGAAGCTATACTTGTCCATGGAGAATGCTCGATTCAGGCGCACTCCATACAGACGATTAGTAAAATGTGATTTGAGCCACCGAAGGAAGTTTCCTTATATTCTACAGTGGAAAAGCTTGCTGTGCTAAACCGCATGGTCCAAGGGATCATGTGCTTCAGTAAAGTCGAGGTATGCCTCATCAGTGTCATTGCTTTGATCAACCGCCTTAGTCTACTGATAAGTGTCTATGAGCAAATTCGTGGTACATGAGGATATAACACCGGAAAAGTACAAGTATAACAAATAGGTGCGAAATTACAATTACGAATGGTATCAAAAGATGTACTGGTAAAGTGGAAGGACTCGCTGGCTAGTTGAAATCTGCTGGTTTGAAATTGTCATCAGGTACAATAGGGAGGTAACGTCGGAGGGTACAATGAGACGACGTCAGGTAAATGACTTAACACGGGGCGTCGGAAGCAGAACGTTTGGCTTTGACAGGTCGATAGCACCACGGAACTGAGATATTGTAGCGCACAATTGATTTCTCAGAACAATCCTGCCAAAAATGAGGGGAGGGAGGGTGGGCGGAAACTCATGTTCATTGTCGCAGTAACCAATGAAATTTAAAAATAATGTTTCTTTTTTCAAACAAAGATATCGATGAAATCCATAAAAGAGTGTGTGCACACAAACCCACAAAAAATAATACATAACGGTTAACTGCAACCTGAAGAATAATAATTGACAACAGGATATAGTACCGCTGTGAAGGATCAAGACTACGGGAACAGGATAAAATTACGAGTGTAAATACTTCATTTGAATAAGCGTAAACTTAAGACTGTTTTAAACCAACCTCTAGAAAAGCAGGTGATAACCTCAGAAAGAGGGTTATAACGGCGGTTAATAATCCAATAGGAGAAGTTGGGTTGCCTGAGGAAGCTTGGTGGCTTGCCCTCATCGGCTGTTGCCATCTGATGCGATGAAATACTATTCTACAGGACTCGTGCTGAAAAAGTGTGCAAGAATAAAACTGTGCAGAAGTCACTGAAATTCAACTAGGTACAGATAAGAAATTCCGAGTTGATACTCTTACACGGCATTTCTTAAGCTTGTGATTAGTTTGTTAGACGCGCGCTGGACATGTCCAAGAGTGGGTGTCTTTCTTCAAACCAGTGCACACATTTTGATTAGCATACTTTAGTAACGGTCTTGTATAAAAACCGTAAATTGTTTGGAAATAAATTTTCGTCTATGCGGGTATTTGCGCTTAAGTGTCCTAACAGCAGCAGAGATTTCGGAGATCAATACAAAGTTTCCACGTTAGAGGCCGAAATCACTGGTCCACCACTAACCGTCGCTAAAACAAATAACTGTCCGACGGAGCTTGTGCTAAAGAAGAAGTGTGTACAGATCAAGTCACCACGGAGTCGTTGAAATTTAAGTGGATACAGGTCAAAAATTCAAATTGCGACTCGAGTCATGTGTCGCAAGCTAATGAACAGCTTGTTAGCTGCGCGCTAAACATGCTCATCATGAAGCTTGTTTTTCTTCAAGCTGATATATTAGACTTGCGTAGAGTATTCGAGTATTCTCGTATATACCCAATAGAGCGTTTGGAACGCCTTCGTGTCAAGGTGGGGAAAGGTCCGCTTCCAAGAGTAACGAACCCATTCTCTGTGGTCATATCGCGAAAGATGTTTTAGGTGACATTCAGATACACAGATCCTTCAATTTTCGTAATGACGACTGTGCTGAGGCCACTGTGAAGCACAAAGACGTTGTAAGAGTATTTATCGAATGGCATGAGTGCACACGTAGCTCATTAGTAGGGAATCGGGTCGTCCAACAAGCGTCTGACCTCGTCATGTAGAGTGCACTAAGATCAGTAGCATTCCGGATTTCAAGGTCACCAGCGTAGCATAGAGCGCTGTTGGAACTATCATCGATGTAACTAAGGAAAACAAGAGGATTTAGTTTTGACCGTTGGTGAAATTCCGTAGAAATCACGGATGGATAAGAAGGGTCTGACTCAGTTTCAACATGAAAAGTTCTGTCAGCCAGAGAAAAGGTAATCCAGTAAAAATTCTGTGGTAGTTGGAACTACGCAATAGTAATCAGAATTCTACTTAGCTCAAACCCAAAGACAGTTTCTGCGCAGTAGTAACAACACAACAAGTAAGCCAACGAAATCAGAATGTAATCCGTATCATGTACGACCTATTTTTTCTTGTGGTTGAATAACAGTAACAAATCATTCTGTTACGAATCGTAATCATCACCGCAGTTCAAATGAAACTCCGGGTTGTTGTAGCGATGACGTTTGTTTTTTATACGTTCGGAAGTCCGTGTTTGCGTCGGCTTGATTACAGATACTTCTTCAGTATGTGAAGTCAAGTCTGGAGCAGACTAAGGAAATCTTCGTGCACTCTGTAGTGGCCTAACCAACTAAATAGCAAGCAACTAGATAGCATTAAAAAAGAGTTGTGACGGTACCGGACGGCTGCAAAAGGTGTCCGTATAAAAAAAACGGAAAATGTGTCAATACTACTAAAACGACTCATCGACAAGTCATGGTCCGTTCAGTTGAATAGGTCACCACACGCACAGAAAAATAGCTCTAGAGAGTAGGTTCGGAGGACTCCGGTTAAATGATTCTACACGCAGTGCAAGATAGAAAACTTTGAATGATGGTAAGTCGGCTGATACTTGGCGATAAAACATTTCACCGTGTATTTACTTCACCAGCCAAATAATCCACCCAAAAATTTAGAGACAGACGGTGCGCGGGAAATCCTGTATATTCTTGTTGCCAGTCGATTTCAAAAATGAACATGGTATTTTAAACGTGGACGCAGGTGCAGTTAAGAAAACAGTGTATCGTAAAACATGCACAAACGTACGGCATGATATATTCACTAACTACTGACACTATAATACTATCTCGCCGGAGCGTTTGTGAGCTAAAATTACGGTAAAAGTAACAAGGAAACGAACCGAACGCTCGATAACCATATCACGCATCGTAATCTGCCAAAAGTTTCGGTCAGTGTATATAGCTTCCTCTATGTGTGTTGCGTTGTACATGGGCACAACGGGGTTCGGATGAAGGTGAGTTTAGTACTGTCGGCGGTGGGGGAAGGTTATTTACAGTCAATTTCGGGTCAGGTAGAGGAATATATTGACTGATTTCAGTTGGCCACTGGACACGGATCCGCTTCGTTCAAAACTTTCAGTAATGAAAAACTTTTCGTCGCGGTCAACCAATCCAAATGGGCCGAGGTGTTGTGGCATCTGGATACATGAACACAAACTTAAATATGGGCAACTCCGGGGGTTCCTGCTCTGGGTGTCAGTGCTGACGGACGAGTGTGAAAAGAAGAGCGAACATGTGTTGAAGTAAATGTGGAAGATAATTCGTGCCTGGGTCTGGATTTGTCGGTTGTTGAGTCAGTTCTTCTGAGAGGTGCAAAGTGGTACCGTGAACCAATTCGAAGATAGTACAACTAGTATCCTCCCAACCAGTAGATCGGGTTCAAATGAGTATGAGTGACAGACGCTCGCTTCATTTTGTTGGGTCGGCCTGGGTGGGTATTCAAGCCTTTGGTTGGACCAGCATGTCATCCACACCATTCTTCGGTCCTTTAAAATCAGATAGATCGATAAAATTGATCGAGCATTCCAGGGTAGAGACAAATTTTCAACGGCACTGTTGGGCTGGGAATGTCTCGATGCACTGTGTAGGTGTCAACATCCCACATTTTCAGCTAGAACTCAAACTTCTGGACATTGAAATGAATGTCACTGTCAATGACCAAACCACATGGTACTCCTTCCCTACTGAATGTTTTTCGCAATGCCATCAGAGTGAAGTTGCAAGCAACATAATCTAAAATTTCACTCAACGCAAATATGAATCAACAATAAGCAAAATATGGCACTTATCTAAGAACGGACCACAATGGTCAGCATGTACTATTTGTCAGGCCTTACAAGCCACCGACAAAGGTGTTCGTTTTGATGGTCGCGATTGTGCACTGTGTGCATCCTGAGCAGAGCTTTTAGAAATTTTACACACATCAGCCTTCAGATCTGGCCACAAACAAATCAGACAGAGCTGTGATTTCAGCTTTTCAATCCCTAAATGACCAGAGTGTAATTTTTCCAGCAGACAGTAATGTGGAAGAAATAACACCTCTGTCATAGTACGATGATCCATCGGCAGTAACAGAAAGTTCATCCCGGCATTCGTAGAATTCAGATCTTCGCCAGAAATCGCAGTTGCGACCATTAAGTAATGAGGTCTATATTAGATGATAGTTCCTTCCAGTATCACAAATCAACTTATATCGGGGAAGTGAAAGTGGTTGAGGAGCACACGGCGAATGGACGATAATCACACGTTGCAATATTCCACAGTTGGGAAATCACGTGAGCGATAGTAATTTACTGGGCAGGGGACGGAATGTCCATGTGCTAAAAATGGAACGTACGAGAGTTAAACACAAAATTGGTGAGTTGGAAGCCGTATTCACAACCACCTAATGAAGCACATAAATTCGAAGAAAAGGTTTATTACTCAACACATGCAGAATAGAAGCACGACAGCGTGATGTGATGTATGGTGTACAAGTCAGCAAAAACAAGCGTCGTTACAATTATATATTGTTTCCTTCTGTTGGTGCTTCCTACGCATCGTCCAAGTATTTGGCCGCCGCGAGACCTGGAAGGGGAAGGAGAAAGCACGTGTTGTTAGGTGCGCAGTTTGGTTGGTGTCGTTACCTTTACAAGACTCCCTTCCTCCGTAGGCCCTGTCCCCATCGCCTACATTTGCAGTCGTCATCTTATTCAGATGGTTAAAGTGCACGACAGTTGACCATTCGGATACTTTCAGCATTTTGATGCGATACGTTACAACTGTTAATACTTCGTTGATGACGTATGGCCCTTTCTATTCCATCAGGAATTTAGGCGGAACCCCTGGAAGTGGTACAACGTCGTACAACCACATTTCGTCTCCCGGCTGGAATTTTGCCCCACGAACCCTTCTGTCAAAGTGAGACTTCTGATGACGCTGAGCTCCTTGCAGAAGTGACCTCGCCATTTGGTGACCATGCACGAGGCTTTCCTTCAAATGGCGATTCTCTTCCGATGTCATTAAGGGTTCATGGTGGTTAGTCAGTAGGAGTGTATCTGATGCCATTGGAAGTTCTCGCCCGGATACCATAAAGTGAGGGTTCTAGCCCGTGGACGCATGGAAGGTAGCCCGGTAAGTTGGGAGGCATCGAGGTAATGCAATGTCTCAATCACGCGTTGTCTCATGATTGACAAAAGCTTTCAGCAGATTTCTTAGAGTGCGGTTGGTGCGCTCAAAGAGACCGTTTCCTTCTGGATGGTAAGCTGTAGTGCAGGAATTCTCGATGCTCAAAACGTGGCATTTCCCGCATCATCACGCTCTCGAAGTTGGATCCCGGTCAGAATGTAGTTGATACGGTGTGCCCTAGCGTGAAATCCATTCATTGAACACCGTTTTAGAAATCGTCCAAGATTATATATCTAGAATGGGAATCACCCCACACCATCTGGTAGAGTAGTCAACCATGATTAGCAAGTAGTGGTTCCCTCTCGCCGTCTCTGGCAACGGTCCGACAATACCCTTATCACCTCATCCGGGAAACCCGCTCTCATGGGCTGAAGTGGTGCCCGAGGCTATTGATTCGGGCTCTTGAATTGTGCACATTCCGTACTATCCAGACGATCAATGCCACGTCCCGTATCATGTGTGGCCACCAGAAACGTCGTTTTGTTGTTTCTTCAGTCTTACTTTGACCGGAATGACCAAGTTCTTCATGTAAACGGCGCGAGACAGCTGTGACCCCGGATGTGGGTACCACAATTCTTCGGAAGTATGGTGGACCATCTTGGGAATATAGTGCACTGTACTTTCATTACCAGTTTCGGTCAATGTGCCCACAGACAACGGGTTTCCCAGCTGCTTCCGGCGACTTCTTGCTTAGTAGGTCGACCTTGACCGTGTAGCAGCCGATGGTTGATTGGATGTGGATCTGGGTCTTCGGATTGTATTTGCGTCCACTCTTGCATCTCTGCATCCTGTGACGTTATAGCTGGAACGAAGTCAACTGTGCAAGATGGATATTCTCCGTGATTTTTGTAGAATCTTCGTGACATTGCATCGGCGTTCCCGTGTTGCTTCCCAGGGCGGTGTTGGCATTCGAAGTCATAGTCCTGAAGGTATTCTTGCTATCATATGATCTGACCTTCTGGGTCACGAAAATTTTGTAGCCTCAGAAGTTATTGGTCGACTGTGTGCACCAAAAATGGACACGCAACGAGAGGTGATGAAAACTGTTTGCGATAATTCTTTCTCAAATCAATACAATTACATAGGTTCAATCAAGGCGTCATACGACCAACCGCGAAAACAGGGAGTGACTGTTAACGAACGACATTAGAGACTACTACTAGACTCCACAAAATAATTGGTTGGGCCCAGATCGGACAATGACTGGGTGTTATGTCACGCGGTCAGGGTCAGATGTTTGTGTGTGTGGTTAGACTGGGTATGATCGATCTATGGCGACGGA
>QNGE01003792.1:58487-72873 GCA_008508345.1 Paragonimus westermani | reverse complement strand
AGGTGCGAGTTTTCGAACGCTCGGCCGAATACCTCAACGCGGGGAGGTACGTTCAAAAGCCTGCCGCGATCGAATCAAGAACAACGTGCGCGACCGGATGAGTCATCGCTCGACTGGATCGGACCAACGGGCGAGGCAGGGCAGGCGAAATACGACAGACGGCCAGATCGGAGACGTGGTTTTTCCAACATTTAGAGGAACATCTCGACACGATGTTGGAATACGGTCAAGGCGAACATTGGGTGGATGGCGGACAGCACGAGCAGCCGGACGAGCCATCGCGCAACGAAATCGCACAAACAGACGAGGAACGGCAAGCGGAAAACCCCCCGATAGAAGGCACCGATCACACACGTAAACCGGTTAGAAGTGCACACGACGTGTGAACGGAAACCGGGGGGTGTTGTGGGTTGGAATTATGACTCATAAACGAGAGAGCGCATGTTGCATGTGACTGGCGATTTGGACAATAAAGATTGTGCTTCATTGGACTTTTTCTCGCTACAATATGATCCTCACCTAGCGTATGCTGACGTACCACATTCGTTCTGGTCTCTCTGGGTTATTCATGCCGGCACAACTGTAAGCTGTTTGTGGACACCATCTAAAGTCAAACAAACCTAGGTTAGGCTACATAAGGGCTAAATCCCGTTTATCTCGGGCGTCGTCGGTCACTGGAGTACTCTTCCAGAGCATTTGTTGCTTTAGTAACTAATCGAAGATTCTAAGCGTGAAGTTGCTGCTCTTGGGTTGCAGTTTACTCTATCCCCACATATAGAATGCTCTCTACTCCTTGCTCTTGGATTGCAGTTTACTCTATTCCCACATACCGAATGCTCCCTACTCCTTGCTTCATAGTACATACTTATTGCTTACCATGTCTCCTCGTATGCTCTCATTGACGGATCTCACCAATAACTTCCGATCTACGCAGCCCCATACACTGTCCCATTCATACTGACTGATTTTGCTTTTATCACGTGACCAGTACAGCAGGGACTGCTGTGTCGGTCGCGCGGGCATTACTGATTGACTCTTAGTTAGATTCATGAGTATAAGCCCAGTTGACTGAATCCTAGCTAGCTTTGTCCGACCCGTGCTCCGGGTTCAACGACGTTCACCTGGAGGAGAAACACCGGAGATACTCCAAAAATTATGACCACATCTGAATTTGATGACTCGACGTACGTCAAACATTTGACTGCGACTAGGATGAAGGGAAGTTAAGTAGTTCCAGTGAAAAGACTAGTGTCACTATTGCCACATGATTTGGATGAGTTGCAGCACTGTCGAGTAGGCTCATGTTCACGAATCTTTTTGAATGACCAACGCTAATACAACAAACATAGCAGTTGAAGTTTTATGCCGCACGGGATTGTACAGCAGTTTGTCTCCCCGCCCCTCTCCGAATTCAAGCTGTTGAAAGAAATAATGGCCTTCCGTATCACATCAACCACATTTTCGTTATTGCATGGTGTTCAAATCAACCACGTTTATCGTACCCATTTGTGACAACAGTTAGAAAAAATAAACCAGCGGTGTTTTTCAATACCGCCTTTCCCAATTGATGCTCTTACACTCTAAGTTGAACTCACCAAATGTCTTCTACCCTGAACGACCGTGGTCTGCTCCACAAGATCTAACAACTCCGGGGAACCCGGGCTCATCACGATATCACGAGAACGGAAAAAGTGGTCGATGACGCAAAATGTCTATTGGTCAAGAGCAGTTACAGTAAATCCTTAATCCCATTGGCTCACTTTCAACGATTTGTAGACGGGTTCGAGGTTGGGGCCTAAATTACCCATATCCAGTCAGTCTGCCCATCCCGATGTCCAACTGTTACGTGTTGACCTGAGAGAGTCGGTTTCCTTTCATACAAAAATAATGGGAAAACATGTATAAGGCGTGTTACGGCAAGTTTAAGTAAAAAGTTACAAGTGAAAATCCGAAAACTAATGTACGATAATTACGCATTTCACGGAACCTAACATCGTTGCACCTAGTTGATGATTAAATGGTCCACGACACATAAATCACTTTGGTACGGCGAATCAGCGTCACGGTGAACGACGGGGACGTGTTCTGGAGAATATTCACATCACAAACTTTCGCACATACGTATATATATGCATATAAGAATGCGTATGTATGTGTACATATATATGATTATACATATGTACATATACAAATGCGTCACAAATGCGTCGAGGAATATACCATGATTATTATTATTACATATACATATAAGTCCGCAGCTGTATACATATACAATTGTCGTGTATACATGTGTGTCAGATAGAGGACGTCGGTTACGAGAAAGGGATGTGGAATGTTCGATGTGCAAAACAGCGAACGTTTCACGTTGCCATTGGTGAATACAGTAGAGGTGAGTTCAGCTTCTTTTCGCAGTGGATGATGTCGTGTAGCTATCTCCTCGCGGTTTTCCGCGGAGAGGTGTGGATGAGCATTACCCGTCACTGCCCCCACTGAGTTTGCACACAGTGACATGCAGGAACCCGTAGTATGCATTCCCACTTCGGTCGCACATTTTCGTTTAGATAGAATTCGAAACACAGAAGATGTATGCCAAGGTCTTGCTGTTACTATAGGCTGCATGAGTGACGATAATGACAGCAAGCGCATAGCAACCATCCGTGGTGTTAATGAGTTGTTATGCAGGCATCCAGACCTCATACTGCCCTGTTCACTCTTTGGACTAGAGACTGTGCAAATAAGCGGTAGAAGGTCGTTTGATAACTTGTGGCCCGAGGATAAAACACGACCAGCCGATAGCTTGTACGACTGTTTCGCAGTTCCAAAGAACAGTCAGGTAAAACGGGCTAGAAAATTCTTGCTAATCAACTCAAATATTCCCCCGTGCAGCGAGGCGGTGTGTCAGTCAGATGAGTTGAGTTGGATACTTGACATTTCCAGCACGTGTAGGTTTGGACGAGGAAAACGTCAACTGGGTCCAGTGCCCCTATTGGTACCATCATTCGCGTGCTGACTACCACCAGTCCGACGTCGACTTCACCTGCCTGGATTGTAAGACGATTGAACAACCAACATGAACCACGGGAACAACTCCACTGTCCTTCTCAAGACATACTGAAATGACCCTCTCCAGGGCATTTCACAACTTGATTTTCATCCTAAGCCCTGAACACTTATTACTAACATGCGTACGATTGTTCACTGAGGGCAGACGATTAGGGTCACTGAGCCTTATTTCAGCGGCATCCTCCTGAGTCCTCAACCGATTGGGCACACTGTTTTTCGTTTATGGATGATGAGGGCCATTGAGTCTAATTGCAGTAGCGACCTATATATTTACACGTGTATATTTGTACATATCCGCATATGCATATAAGTATATATATGTATCAACCATGATAAACCTACACATATGTATGTGTATGTATATTTATATACATACGTATATATGTACGTAAGTGTACATGTATGTATATATTTGTACATTTATGTGTATATATATATGTATATATATGTATGCATATGTATAACATCACAAACGTTCGCACATACATATATATATGCATATAAGAATGCGTATGTATGTGTACATATGTATGATTATACATATGTACATATACAAATGCGTGACAAATGCGTCGAGGAATATACCATGATTATTATTATTACATATACATATAAGTCCACGGCTGTATACATTATATATATATATTTATACACGTATACATATGTATATACATGTGCATACATTTGCGTACTTACCCTCATATACGTACATATATATATACGTATATATATACTCGTAAACGTCTATATATGTATACATCTGTATATGCACATGTATACACGTACGTATAGATGTGTATACATTTATATACACTTACATAGATTTATATATTCGTACATGCACACACATGTATATATACATCTATATACATCTACTAACGTTTATGATATATATATATGCGTACCTATATATACATATATATATACGCGTACATATATACATACATTTATACTTCCATATACACACATATGTATACGCTTATCAGAGTTCATATATATATGTGTGTTTATAACCATACATACATATATACACATATAGTTATATATATACAGATATATCTGCGCCTAGAATACATATAGATATACATATTTTTGGCACAGAATACCTATATATTGGTGAACACATGCTTTTACATGTTCGCACATATTTCCTCGTACACTTTAAGTATTTCTCATATATGTATGTTCCACATATATTTTATACACTTACCATACATATTACACATACGTCTGCTATAGACTACTGCTTCTGCAACCAATGAGTAAATTCGGCTTCAAGTTCACTCGGCGTATTATTAAACCGTTAGAATTATTTTTTCCCGGGTATGAAAGGAAACCGGCTCCCTTGACCTGAAAGTTAGTCACTGAAAACAGGATGTAGCTCCTGGAGGTCGCAGAAAGCACGGAACAGAGAATAAAACAACGGTTTAACGGAGAAGAGTAAAATACTGATCCAACCATTTCTTAGGCAGATGGAAACCCAATAACACTATGTAACGGTCCCTAGAAGAATAACTAACAAACTCTAGTGGAAGGTCGTTCCAATAGTTGATGACCTTATAAGAGATGAACTGTTGTCTCAGGAAGGTCCGGGGTGGGAGCCTATAGAGTTTCATGCAGTGACTCCTTCGATTGTTGTCATCTACTGGGGCAAAGGACTTCTGCACGAGTCCTGTGTTAGAGAAATGTGTATAAGAATTAAGCAACCGCGGAATCTTCGAAACTCAAGTGGATAAATATCAAAAGATTCGGGGAGAGACTAGTAGGAGGAACGCTGCAATCCAGTGACCATTTTAGTGGCTACTCGCTGGACACGTTCAATGTCAACTATGTCCTTCCTCAAACCGCTGTAAATGACCTGATTAGCATACTCGAGCAGTGGTTTAATATAGACTTCGTGAGACGTTTGCAACGAATATTTGTCTATGCGGGGACAGGCTGTTTTTATCATCCCAACTGTCACAACTCCCTTTTTGACAGCCATCTGTTGGTGACGAGAGAAGGATAAACCATATGATAGCCAAATCCCCAGGCCTTTTTGAAGGTCAGATTTAGCGTTATCTGTTCCAATTTGTGCAATGTGTACAACGAATGAGTTTTTGGAATCACCTCTGAACGACATATGCGCACACTTGCCGGTCATCTGACCAGCACTTAATGAGGTTGCGTTCAATCTGCAACGCACTGAGACGGCGTGCATTTCGGGTTCCTAACTCGTTACCGTAAAGGGGGGCTTTGCCTGAAATAGGCTCGGGGATGTCACTCACGTAAATTAGGAAGGGCGGTGAACCAAGTAAAAATCATTGCAGAACTCCGGCAGAGACCGTGAACAGAGAAGGAAGGCCCGAACCGGTTTTACGTTGAAAGACCTGTTACCAAGAAAGGAAGTAATGCAGCGAAGATTCTTTTCCTGCATCTAATAGGCTGCTAGTTTATTTGTAAGGGACCGTGTGGGACACCGCCAAACGCTTTGGCAAAGTCGAAGAAGATAGCATCTGAGGTGTGACCTTTGTTATCGGTCCTGTCAGGCTGCCTGTGATATCCGTTCGGACTTTCTTCCCACTCTCTGCCTACTTGTCTCTTTTTGTAAGTAGCGTTTGATGACATAATTATGCCCACATGTAGGTCAATTGACCGCCATCATGGGTTTGGACATTTTCTGTTTGTGTTCGACCAACGATAGTCGGAAACTCTCTCGGGACGTACCATTTTGAGCGTGTGTTACACTTCATAATGAATCCACGTGTCTACTCATATGTATTTGATGATCTCCATGTATTTTCTATTGTAGAAACACTGCTGAGCTGTTTATGGCCGTCATCTGGTTGATTTGATTTCGGGGTCTTCACTTCTAGTGGTACCCAGCTGGCTTCTGAATTAAAACGCAGAGCAGCTTCTACACTATTCATGAAGATTAAAACGTTAGTTATGCATGACCGTTCGGGAGGAAAGCAATGTTGAGTAGGACAAAAAAGGTTATTTGAGAAGAAATGCTTAGGGATGGCGCGTTTTAACAGTCGTTCTATTATCTTGTATGGGATGTTGGCAAAGCTGGTCTGCCGACAATTAGCAGTAGAGTGGTGATCATCAGATTTGAATATGGACGTGACAGCGACATCCTTCCCTGCATCTGGAAGAGTGCCGGTCCGATCATAGAGGGGCACTGTCAAACCGAGGGCCACTTCTTAGAAGATCCGGGAATGGATCACGTTTGGTCCCATAATATTATGGGGAATAGCTTTAACCAATAGGTTCTGAATGTCGAACACAGAGAAGTCAGCTGTCAGACATGGGCATTCAAAGTTTCTCCTAGCGGCAATTGGATAACGTGCCGTCCAGAATTTCTTAATCATGTTACAGAATCTACTGACGCCAGAGGGGCGATTATAATAATATTGTTGGACAAGAAAGAGGCTATGGGTCATGTGCCTTATAAGCGCCTTTTGCTCAAAACAACATACTTTGTTGTGCGTGATCCATTGCTCAGCTGTTTTTTCATACATTACAGGCCGCATACAAACAGCGAGAATAGAAGTCAATAGCTTAACGCCCAGACCAGTCACTAGTGGGATGATACAAGGAAGTGTTTGGGACCGTCACTCTTTCTCATATATATAAACGACACATGTGAAGTTATCAAGCATGACAAATTATTCTTATTTACTGATGATATCGAATTTGTTTACAGTTTTCCTCCTGGCAATCCAATTCCATGTTAAGAAAATATACGGAAGGACTTCATGTCATTAGAGACATGGTGTCAAACTTAGCTGATGAAATTTTCAACCAATAAATCCACCATTGCTGCGCAGGGTTATCGTATAATAGAGGGCATTATAAAGCTGGACGATCATAGCATATCACCTGCCAACTCAGTATGTGACCCAGGTATACGCTACTCAAGATCATCCAACTTCTCAGAACTTATATCTGTACGGGTAGCTCAAACTGGGCAGACGACGGGTTACAATAAACATTCGTTCTTTCTTCCTGCTGCTCGATTACACCTTTATAAAATTGCACACCACGCGAATTTGAGTACTGCACGTTTATAAATAGCCACCCGCGCAAGTCTGGAAGCTAACTCTGAAAGGCCACCAACGTGCATTCACGAAAGGCTTATTGGGTTACCCATCTTCTTTGGGCTACTGTGAATGTTGCCAAACACTTGCACTCGATCATCTCTGATTACGGCAATTCAAGCTTGACCTTGCACTCATGCATAATCTTGTTAATGACAATAAATTCGCCGTCAGCTTCAAAACTCACTTACATTACAGGTAGAATTATAACCTCATGAACAAGAAATCCACTTGGGCACCTTTGAAAACCTGGAAAAACTGCGTTCAGATGTTTTCCTAGTAAAATATTCCTACATTTGGAACAAAATCCGGTGTAAAAATTTGAGTCAGTAAGAATATACATCAATTCAAACAAAGCTTAGGAACTTTCTTAACAATAAATAACGCCATGTCCATTTTCAAGCTCTATCTGTCTGAGGACGTTATGTTTGAAGACGGACCCATTAACATTTGACGGGAAACCCTTTGCGTTGCGTGATGTTACGTCACGCCCCCCTCCAACTGATCAAAACTATCAATTTCAGGGTAGATCTTGTACTCTTAGACTTGCCAGAGAACAAGAAAACATGTCTATAGTCAACACATATAAGTGTCAATATACACATGCCAGTTGGTAACAACCCAATCCTACTGGTACGTCCTTAATCCACAAGTGCACATGCTTAAAGTGTTTCAAAAAAGAGCCTCAACCCGTTATTCTCATGGCGACATAAAAACATTGCGTTAAAACTCTTCCTCCTTCTCCACCTGATAGATCACCTAACAACCACTCGATATTGTCGAACATTCTTCCCATTCTATATATCGGCCGTTCAGAGATAATCGACGTCTAATTTTAGCAGCAATCGTACACTAGGGAAAGCTGCTGTTCGATCTCCTTCCGCGTAATTTGATAAAAGCTGTTCGCATTTGTCATGTATTTCATCAAATGAAACAATGCTGCTAACGTCACACAAAAGGTTTTGCCAGAATATCACATGTTCCGTTGCTCGTCATAGCTCACTTAGTCAGTTTCAGGTTGCCCCGTTTATCGCGTGATTCCGCTTCTCATTCTTGGTTTCACTGATATATCTCGCGCGAGAAAAACATTCCACACACCCGGACTTTCAAAATCCCGTAGTGATTGAGCAAATCGCGAGCTCCTGAAAACTCTTTGGATTTTGAGCAAAGATGGACGTCAGGTCTAGAGGTCCATCTGTTCCCCCGCAAAAGTAGGTGCGTTCCCACCTCCCCTCATCAGTATGAAATTTTCCGCACATTATTCTAGGACTATCTACGTGGAATAATGATGAAATTACTTGATAGTTCATCCCGTCCATCCTCCTAGCACCCTTTTTTGGTACGACCTCGAGCGCTAGGCCAGTGATCACCACATGGAGCCCCAATTGATGTTACAAGTAAACTATTTCGTCGAATTTTGTAGATCCTAAGTAATATCGTCTCAGAAATATGAATCTCCAGTTTTCTTCTTGAGGTTTAATTCTCCCCTCATATAATGTCTGTTTTGTTGCTCTGTTCATATAGCTTACTCATTGTACGATTTACAATTGTGGTGTTCAAATGCGTGAATGGCTTGAAAATCTGTACATTGATCATGCTGTCGTGAGCGTGTTTCTCAAGGATGCATCGGGAAATATACCATTACTATTATTATTACTGCTTCTTATTTCCATTCCGAAATCACTGATGAGACAGTCCGGAAGTGCGCAATTCAAACTTGAAAAAGAGTTTCTTCCTTTGTTTTGCCAATTGTTTCTGTATGTGTTTCACATTGAACTAATAAAGTAAGTAAGCACCTTCATTTACGGAGGTTTTTGCTGTTAACCGATTGTAAATAGGTTATCTAAGCCATGCAAACGTCATGTCTATAATATGCCCCAAGTCTTGTATCCTTTACTTCACATGCAGTGTAGCAAAAACGTTTGTTGCCAGGACTCAGTGTGGTAGTTCCAGCGGATGGCGCCATCGCTGGTGTGCAGGAATGAGCACATAACTGAAAAGATCGCACGGGAAATATCCTGGCCTGTACTGGATCTGTGAAGAATGCAAAGTCAGAGGGAAATGTCGCCCAGTCTTTCAGACAGACCGAATCCGTGATAGGTACCTCATACAATTCGGCTTTTGGTATCCGTTCCCCAAGCCAGACCACCTACCATACTCGAAATTTGGCCTCTGCAAAAACATTGACCAGACAGCATGGAATCTCGAGCGAGTGCAACCCGATGGTCTCCTGCGAGCGGCCCATAATTCCCTCGCTGGAAAATAGTCTGTTTGTGAAGTGAACGCCACTTGTGTCAACAGCGACACTCCTCAAGAGTAACATCTCGGCTTCCCCAGGATTAATGAAGGGCAATCGCCCTACTGAAGGGTCACAAGAGGCAACTATTAGTAAAGTCGCAGAACCGGGAAAAAAGTTTCGATTCCGGGTGAGCGAACCAAGAAAGATTTTATCACGCCCATAAATTATCGTGTGCTCCTAATTCCTAGTAGCCCGACAGACGTAGATGCAAGTTTCGTACCGGTAGTGCGATGCGAGACCCATCTACGCAACTTTACGTCTAGTGTACAAAAACAAGTGAATGTAATTACATAGTTCCCTTTATGCCACCCCAAAAAATGGTCAGGAACACAATCGTTCGCGTCCCGGTACCGGTCACGTAGGATCCTAAACACAGATCTTTGGAAAGAAGGTTAATTATAAGTGTTTCGCGAAACGTTACTCGCGGTGACGGAATGGGATGGAACATACAGACTCGGTGAGTGGATTGTATCTAACACACGGACGAATCGTCCCAGGCTGCTGCCAGCCGAATTTCGAGACCTCGACAATCGAGATCCGATACTAATTTGAGCAGACACGATAGTTCAGAGCATGCCAGGCATAAATGTCGCGGGAGGCAACCGTGTATCACAAATCTGACTCATATATGGTGGCGTCAAACTTACCAGAAGTCAAAACCAGCGTCTCGACAAAAACCAGGATCATGAGGCAAATTTCGGCTGCGAGAGAACAGGACATCGTTGAGGCAGTCTAGGAAGAACAGCCACCAAAGAGAAGCGGGACAGAGAAGGGCACAACGGACGCTTTTATAGAACAGTTTCAAATTGTTTGTCGCTCAGACAAAGGGATGCATGGGTCTCGCTCTAATACCATGTGTTCAGTCATGGTTGATCGGGACATTATTCCCTAAGAAGATGAGACAGCTATATCCATGTTACACAGCACAAAGTCGGCAGAACCGGATCACATCCACTCGGCAACCCCCAAACCTCTGGCCAAGTTGCTGGCGTTGCCTTTCGCTCAACTGTTCAATGTCGCAAAGAAAATAGGGGTAGTCGTGAGAAACTGGAAAAAATTCATCATAATTGTATGGTCTATTGCCCTTTTTGATCTCTTGTTACGTACCATTCTTTATACCTGTTATGTTCAATGTACATGTCAGCTATTTGCTTATTGTTTGAATCAATACACAATTCGTCCTCACGCGTTCCGCATTCTGCTTTCACGCAATCGTGATTTTCGTGTGCTAACCGTGGCAACGTCGTTTCATCACGCTGGAGGAACCAAATTCGTTGTTACCAAGGGGGAGAATCTTGCAGCACGCAGCAGACTGTTGCGGACAGCTACTGTGAATCCTTTTATTCGCCCTGTAGTACTGTTGCCCCAACTCTTCGTTCCACTACATATTTGGTGAGCCAGTGTTTATTTTTTTATTCATTTATTTCTCCACATTTTCTATACAACCCCCGAAATTTTTTTGTTCATTTGATCGATTCCCTTTTTGAGTGTTTTTTCTTATTTAACATGACGGATTCTAAACTGGCTCCCACCGCCTCAGAGAATGCAGTTCATTTTAAACTACCTGAGTTCGGTGGTCGTGATCCTAGGCTGTGATTTGCTCAAGTCGAGGTTATCTTTGATTCTAGTGGAATACGCTCGCAAAAGCCCATGTATAATTTCATAGTTGCCAACCTCCCCGAGCAGGTCGCTACCGAGGTCGCCGACCTTATCTACACTCGACCCAGCGTTAGCCCGTACGACACTCTAAAGGCCGCAATCATCGGACGAACTGCAGCAACCGACGAGCAGAACCTGCGCAAACTCCTGGCAGGAGTAGAGTTGGGTGACAGAACTCCTTCACAACTCCTACGTCACATGACACAGCTTCACAGCAAACATACGGTAAATGAACCAATTCTACGTGAGTTGTGGCACAAAAATCTATCAGACGATATTGGAAAATTATTATCTATACTCGATAAGGGCACACCACTCCATAAACTTGTAGAGCTAGCTGATCAGGTATATGAGAGTTATCAGAGCCGCTCAGTATCTCATGTGCATTCACCAGAAGTGTCTTCAGGCTGTAGTTGGCCGACGGAAGTGGAAGCTCTGAAACAGCAGTTTTCCAAAATGAGCGTGCAGCTCTCTGCAATCACTAGATAACTGGCAGCCCAGTCAGGAGGCCCTCACTATCGCCGCCAGTCTTGAAGTCGTTCACTCAGATGACGAGTTGATCAAAACGTGTTACTATCATCGCCGATTTGGCCCTAAAGCTGTCCGTTGTACCATAACATACAGTTTAACTAAGAATAACCTTCAATCGGGAAACGCAGAGGCCAGACAGTAATGACGAAGGCTGTCCATGGCTCTTCAAACTGTCGCCTATTTTATGTGTTCTACTGTTCCACTGTCCTGAATTTTCTCATCGATACGGGCGCAGAGGTTAGTGTAATCCCACTGAAAGATGATAAACACAACCTGCAACCGGTATCGTAGGCACTGCAAGCAGCCAATCGTTCGCTTGGGATCTCGGCTTCCGTCGTCAGTTTCCTTGGAGATTTACGGTGGCAGGTGTGCATCATCCGATCGTTGGGATTGATTTTCTACCATTCTTTGGACTTATAGTGGGCGTCGGCAACCGTGACTTGATTGACAGCACAACAATCCTATACGTACATGGCAAGGCCACATCAATCAATTCGATTGGACTGCGGTCGGCCTTATCAGATAACGGTTTTGCTGCCGTCCTCCGACGATTTCCACAACTAACAAATCCGTCTTATACAACCTCACCGCCTAAGTACGACGTTTTCCATCACATCGTCACCAAAGGCTCACCCACATACGCACGTCCCAGACGTTTGCCACCACACAAATTCGAAATGACTTAAACAGAGTTCGAACACCTCTCACGACTTGGTGTTATCCAACCTTCCAATAGCTCATGAGCCTCACTCTTTCGTATAGTTCCCAAAATAGTGCCAGGTGACTGGTGTCTGTATGGCGGTTACCGCACCCTGAACAACGTTGCCGCTCCAGACCGATACCCTATTCCTCACGTTCACGATTTTTTAATCGGGTTGAACGGTGAGAACATTTTCTCGAAGATAGATTTGGTTCGAGCATACAACCACATCTCCGTGGCCCCGGAAGACGTTTCAAAGTCAGCCATTACCACTCCCTTTGGACTGTATGAATTCGTTCGCATGCCATTTGGCTTACGGAACGTTGCACAGGCCTTCCAAAGGTTAATGGACCAACTGCTTTTTGGTTTGGATTCCGTGTATGTTTGTACTGACGACATCTTAATCGCCAGTGAGAACACCCAGCAGCACGAGTCACATCTTTGAAAGCTGTTCGAACGTCTTATCCAGTTGGAATACTGTTCTCGAGTTTGCTCACCATATTGCAAAATCAACAACCGTCATCAGGGAAAGTAAATGAGCAGGCCACACGCATGATTTGGGGTATGGTGGGTCTCAGATACCAAGGCTGATCAAGTTCGTTGAACCTATCCTCGCTTGCAAAGCGGAGGGTGGGGGCTAAGAGGGGATACCAGCGAAGTGCGCATAATTATACACCACAAAGTCACAAGTTGTTAGCTTGTTTGCTTGTGATGTATCAGAGCACAGAGTTGAAGCGGCACAGGTTCACGGTCAAGAAAACGAGATCACGGTTGGCTTTACGATTTGACCTGCACACTAAACGGGTAGTCAAAAAGTGAAACAAATTGCCTGCAAAGATTATCGAGTAATCGAGTGTAGATGTGTTCAAAAGAGAGCTAGACAAATGTTGCAGTAACATTCTCTCTATTTCGTACCGATCAAAGTATAATCTAGTTTTGTCGACCATGACAACCAGGGTTTGTCACTTGTTTTCTGCCATCTTTGCACTTGGAATTCAGAGATTTCACCGAATTGTACGCGGGTTCAAGCCTGAGGGCCCAATCTACCCGGATCCAGTCAGTATGTTTGTTTCGAAATCCGACGGTTTTCTGTTGACCTGATAGTCAGTCATTGTAAACAGGGTGTAGCACCACTCCTGGGGGTTACAGAAAGTACCAAAAACAGAGTAAAATAATAATCTAGTAAAACACGATAAATTATTAATTTAATGGTTCATTAAGTAGGTGAGAATCCAACAAAACTTTGAGACGATCTTTAGAAGAGCAGCTAACAATCTCTAGTGGTAGGTCGTTCCAGTAATTGATAACCGTATAAGAGAAGAACTGTTGTCTTAGGAAGGTCCGAGGTCGAAACTTATAGAGCTTCTTGTCGTGGCCTCTTCGACTGTTATCACTTACTCGGGTGAAGAATTGTTGCACGAGTCCTGTGCTAAAGAGAAAGTGTGTAAGAATTAAGTCGCCGTGGAGCCTTCGGAACTCAAGTGGATAAAAATCAAGAATTTCGAGGCGAGACTTGTAGGAGAGATATTGTAATCCGGTGACCATTTTGGTGGCTACTCACTGGACACGTTCAATGGCGAGAATGTCCTTCATCAGTCCGGTGTGGATGACTTGATTGGCATACTCGAGCAGTGGTCCTATGTAAACTCCGTAAAGCGTGTAAAAGGCATGATTGTCTTCGCGGAGGAATTCTCTTTTTATCATCTCGAGAGTCACAAAACCCTTTATGGCAGCCAGCTGGTGATGATAAGAGAAGGACAAACCAGACGATAGCCAGATCCCTGGGCCATTTTTGGAGGACTACTTTCGCGATACCTGTTGTGATCTATTCTTCTACCTTGGCATGGTGGTCAGGCTCGCGTTCTGTTTTGATCCGGAGGGCTGTGCTGACTTGGACTTCGGTCCTTGCGGATTCAACCTTGTCAGATTGGCCGATGGGGAGCAGCCAGACAAAAAGCAGATGCGTGCGTTTGTTGTGCGTGGAGACTGTGTTGTTGCTCCGTTGTGCCTGGACTGACTGTGTGTCTGGTTGCTTGGTTCGTGTGTACAGTG
>QNGE01003792.1:0-53284 GCA_008508345.1 Paragonimus westermani | reverse complement strand
GTTACAGCGTTTTGGAGCCAGTAACAGATAAAGTCAAAGTTTAGTAGCATATGGTCACTATGCCCTAGCGGCGGTTTGATGACCACCCTATCTACCAGGTGAGCCTCGTTCGTAATGACCAGATCGAGCAAGGAGGGTGTCTGTCCTGGACGGTGCCTTGTAGGTAGATCGACATGCTGTGTCCAGGCTTTCTCATGGATCAACATTGCCATGGGTTTCGAGAACCCGCAGCCACAGTTCTCATGAGAAGCCGCCATAAGGTTGAGTTTGGGTGCTTTGAAATCATCCATGGTAAGAAGATGGGAGAAACGCTGGGTAGATATCAGTTTGTCTAGATTAGCAAGAATAGCCTCGTCGTCGGATGCACTCCATCAGGGCGAACGCCATATAACACCGACAATAGGCGTGTCTTGTCTGCGAAGTTGGAGTTTGGTCCGGAGCGTGTCACATTTCTCTGGGAAAGTAAATTCCCCTACGGCAGCTGGAACTGGGAGCTTCTGGCTCGGTACAGAGAGTAATCAGGGACATGCAGTTCATTATCAATGATATCCGCGGAAAGCCAGGTCTTTGTTAAAGCAAGAATGTGAGGGCTAGTGTCGTGGACCAGCTGTCTGGTTTCTGGCAGTTTGTTCGGTAGGTTCAGCCAGTTGTGTACACGCACTTCAGGGCTACTTCTTCGTTAGGCTGGGTGCCAAAAGAGACAGAATTGCACGAGGGGGAGATTGAGGAAGTAACCTCAGTAGTGAGGGGGAGTGCCTTTTTGGCGGCGCAGTTTTGTGAGCCCACTTGGGGAGTGATGGCCGTTTCATTACAGACTGGATGTAAATTTGTTGATTCACGAACTGAGAAAATTCGTTCCCATCGTTTGCATTCCTCATTTTTCCCACTAATCTGACACTTGTTCCCACTACCTCACCCGACCCATTTTGTTTTCCAGGTCGGTGACGTCGTTCTTGTTGTATCCGATGGACTGACTAGGGACCATTGGCCCCTGGGACTAGTTACGAAATGTGAAGTAGACGCAGATGAACTAGTCTGTACTATAGAGGTTCGCACGAAGACCGGTCTAATGAGGAGAGATGTGAGGCGCCTCTGTTTGTAAGAGGGGCATGGCTGTTAGACATTACGGTTTGCGAGATCTACGAAGTATGTCGTGTGGATAGTTACATTAAGTATAGATAGATAGGGAGCCAGAACTGTACATTACTACCAGCGGTCTGTCAGGTGCAGACGAATTTTGGCGGGCGCTGTAAACTTGTTGATCCACGGACTGAGAAAATTCGTTCCCATCGTTTGCATTCCACATTTCCCCCCACTATCCTGACACCTGTTCCCACTACCCCACCCACCCCATTTTGTTTTATTGAACCAATGTGTCATTAAATGTCCGCGGCGCGAGTAGCCATTCTTGTCCTTGTCTGCTGGAGTGTCGGTACATATTTGACCTTGTTGGTCCAGTTGAGAAGCTATCGATTTTGCTGGACGAGACTGTCGTCGCGAACGATCGACGTTTGCCTTTCGTAATTATTGATGCAGTTCGTTAATAGTGCCGTAGAAATTGTTGGATGCAACCTTGTTCTCATTTTGGGGATCCGCTTTTGGGCTACGCTTAACTCAACGATCAGACGTGAATCGTTACACTGGGCATATGTGAGCGTCCCTGTGGGACGCCTTGTCCGCTTCTGTTGGGCCAGTGTCGATGACCTTCGGTCCGCTGCTGCTTTCAGACCTTCTGGAGGATGATTTGCAGTTTTGCACCCTCGAAAATTTGGATGGGGTTGTAGATGGGAAGGGAATATAGGACGAAATGGCCCCATGCAGCTGAGGAGAGAGCCGCAGGAATGAGACAAGTTTGGAGCATTTTGGATGCAAGGGGATCCCAGCACACTCACTGGGCTGTAAAGCTTAAGGATAAAATATTTTTTAACGGACGTTTTGTTGGCTGAGATGATTGGGAGTCTAAAAGAGCGATGGTCCTCAACAACTTTAGGATCTGCACTTCCGGCACCTTGCATATCCCAAGACGAATAACGTTCCAACGAGATGGGGGTAGTAGCCTCTGATGTGGGTGTTTGAGTTGGTCCATCCAAGGACACTGGTCCCCTCTCGACAGCAGGGATAAGGACTTTACCGCTAGCCTGGAGTTTAGGGTTAGCCTTGATGCGTAACCTTGTTCTAACAAGCTGTGGGCGTTTCTGCCGTTTGTATAGTGAGTAATCTGGCGAGACTCCCCCGAGATTAGCGTGGTTTCTTTTTAGTTCAGCCACTTTTTCTATTACTTCCTCCGTGCTAATCTTTGTGAGTGATGTTATACGTAGTCCCAGTGAATTCTTGGTAGCTTTGGAGCGAAGTCTGCTAGCGGAAAACACTTTTATAAACTCTGAACGGAAACAGGCGTTCAGTAACGCTCTGGCTTGTTCCTCTGGAGAGAGTGTGGTCGGAAATCGTCCTCACAAAACAAGCCTCTTATCCCGGAGTGCTCCATCCTTCAAGCCCGTCGCGACTTCCTCACTTTGAGCAGTGGACAGAGCCACTGTCTTGCGAGCAGCCGAAACGCCTGGAAGGGCAAGGGCAATGTACTCATTCAACGAGCTCAATTCTGACTTAATATCAGGTAAAGACCTCTGAGTATCACCCAAGATTTTTTCTAACGTGGCTATCTGTGCGCTAAAACCCTTAGACGCCTTGCGGCCACAATTGCACGCGTCTGATTTCTGCACATTCGGGGTGGCGAGTAGAAGATCCAACGTGGTCTTCAGTGGGGTGCAACTATCTCGAAAGAGACAGCTCATACAGATAACTGGCCTTTTTGAAGAGGTGAGCAAGGCATACTGGTCCTCCCTGAGGCCAGTACACTTAAAGTGGCACCAGTGCAGGCACGTCTGGCATTGCATACCGTTCTGAACAGTCATGCGGCAGCCGTTACGACCACAAACACTAGATACCTCCGATCCACCAATGCTGCTGGATCTTGTGCGTGTCATTGTGTTATGGTCTGTGAGTAAAGATGACAGTTGTTAATGAAAAGGAAACATGAGGCTAGAAAATAATACGGATACTATCGAACACGGATAAGACAGTAGGCAATGATTTATGCTATTCGACAACGAATGGCGATGTTAGTATATAATTTTTTGATGCACCTGGCACCAATATGGCAAAAATATGAACGGACAGTGACAGCGAGGATATTTAGACCAGATTTCGAGTTACCCACTAGTGAACACATTCACATCGAGCGAAGACGCAATCTGATCAATCGGCAGATCACATCGGTTAGGCACTAGGATGTCAACAAGAGTGGGCCTTTATCAAGTCCTGGATTTGAGATTGAAAATTGTCATTAAACTGTTGTCAATTCAGTTGTCAAGGTCAATTAAGTTGACAAGTTCAAACAGGATGATGATTATTCGTTATCCCACCGAAGTAACTTACATTCAAAACCTGACATGAGACACACTCATTCAACGTTATTTCACTTCTGTTTTTGTGCTATTTTTCTGAGGACTGCATATTCTGGTTTCTCGGGTCCACCGCTTTTTTTCGCTGAGGACACCGACTATATCATCACTTCTGAAAATGAATCGGTTATACTTCCATGCCAAGCAAGCGAAGATAGTGATATCCGCATATCGTGGTTTAAAGACGAGATGATGATTGCAGATAGCATGAACCACTCATTCCGCTTATCTCGTGCAACGAGGGTAGATTCCGGCATGTACTACTGTACAATCGGGAACAACTATGGTGGAATTCGAGGGAGAAAAATCAAGTTAGAAACTGGATGTGAGTGTGGAGTTGAGTTTTCTGTTTTGAAAATCATTGTGACTAGTAATACGAGGTAACTTTATAATGTTATAAGTTTTTTTATTGGGACCACGGGTTGTAGATCCACACAAACGCTCATTTTTCTTGAAAACCTTCAGAGCTATGTGTCATTTGGGCGAGAGTAAATTTTAATTACACGTTGAGTTGGTTGCAAGACGAACCAGACTGTGTTGGGACCGCGGCTGGACTGCGGTCCAACGGAATAATACCCATTTTCACTGACTGCAATTATTACTCATTATCGAAGACAGACAGACAATGGAAAACGAGGACTCGGCGCGTCGGACAGTGTGTACCTCTATCTACCTTAGAAAATAAGGTGTACAGAGAGGCATGCTAAGCTAGCGACATGTGGATCCTATTGTGATTTTGGCCCCGGAAAGTTTACTACAAAACGAAGAGCTTGTTTAAACCAGGTGTAGGTAAAAAATGGAAACACTCGAATATGTATCGCTGGGTGTGACCATCAAGAATAATGTTAATTATAACCGCTACAACTGGCGACGCACTGAGATTATCGGCCCCGTTAACATGTTCATAGTGCACAAGCGAATTAATTGGTACAGAGCGCACGAGATAATTTGTGTCTATAACTTAAATCTTGTGTGTGCGTTTTAAATACAAATATTCTAGGTTTTTTTCGAAACAGGATTTTTTCTAACTGCTATCGAATATCATTTTTTTAAACAAAGGTTTGTTCTGCGTGAACCCCCTAAGTGAGTTTCTAACAGTTGTACATAACCTCTCATCCATCAAGAAATCTAGGAATTTCTGAAGAGTTTGGCGCGTGTAACAGTAATTCTTCTGTAAAAGTCTGGAGCGGCACACTCATCTCTTGAGTAAACAGATGAAACGCCCAACGAACGCTTACAGGCATCAATTGATTTGAGTCATGTCGCAACCTAGTTGGATGCTCTTTGCGGTTCACAAATGTGCGGGGTTTAAAGCATGACAGAGGACAAAGTCATGTTGGGAAAAACACGCCTATAAGCCAAGGCAACGTAAGTGAATCGAACTGTTGAGCAATCCGAATAAAAAAGTATACCGTGTATGTTTTCCAACCAAAACATTAAGCGTATTGATTAATTTTAAATGTATAACAGAAAGGTGGAAATCGCGTGAGTTACCACATCTAAAACAGTGAAAGCACTAGTCGGTTTAAATAAACACAACTAAAGAACACTTTCTGATTTCAACGTAGGGATCAAAACGTCACGCTGGGTATTTGGTGATGAGCTGTAACAAAATATTTCTTTAGAAAGCTAATTTTGTGACAGACGTTGCAGTTTTAACTGCAACAGCAGGATAGTGCCGGAAAACTTGCAACGGCTGTTGTCATAACAGATTGCGGCGAAAGTACGCCTGAATATGAACAAGAGTAAGCGCTAAGTAGACAAAAGGGGAAGTATGAATAACTGTGTGCATGCCACTGACACCACAAACGGCATGAAAATAGATCCAACAGATTTTTCATAAACTCGTTTTTGACAATTAGATTCAAGCGCTGATCAGTTGGCATTCAAGGAATTGTACTCAAGTTGAGAGCAGTTTGGCACCCTCAGAGTGTTTTGAAGAAGAAGACATAATTTCATTAACAAACATTGATAGTACAAAACTGTGGGCGCAGAAGCGGTCAGAATTGTCAAAGATCGACTTTTTCACAAAAATACAATTTTTCGAATCCCAAATGCATTCTAGGCAAATCTCAATAAAAATCCAACAAACCAGGCAACATGTTATATTCTTGGTAGAATGCTTTGCTACGTTAACCGTCAGCATCTGGTCAGTCCCCCCTCAGTTGATCCACTTGTATATGCTCGATATGTGCAATCTAACTGTGCTTTTAACAGAATGTTCTGAGTTTACTTCAAAATCATCATTGGTCTCAGTAGCAAACTGACTGGCTTGTTCTACTCTGCCTTCCCTTCCAATGCATCCAGCGTTAAAATTAGACGCACAGGTTGGTCAAACACGCACTTTTTGCCTGGTACGTTTTATATTCTAGGACAGCTTAAGTAAAGTACGCGTGTATTTATCGCGTAATAATTACTTCCACTACGTTCCAATTATATCTATAAAGTTTACTGTTAGACTGAGGAAAATGTATTCCATCATAACAACAACAAGGTTAAGTGACAACCCGTTACCTTTAGATCACCTTAAGGAGTTGTGACCATCGTATATTTATTTACTGGTACTAACCTATTGCTGCCTGGAATCAAGACTGTCGCTAGCAGTCATCCATGACCGCAACAATTTCGATCTATCTAAAACCTGACCAATACGTCATTCTTACGTCATTCTAGATGAAAGCCTTGTTATTGTTGCAATTTCGCTGTACACGAATGATTTATCTGCAGCTGATGCATCCACAGCTGCTTCTAATGACCATGTATTCAAGAACGATGGCCGAAGGTGGTTAGTTAGTTTGATTGACTATTGCAATATAAAGTGAGACATTTGTAGGCACATAAAAATACAGATTTATGATTTACAAAAATGGCCAACACACTATCAGCATTGAGTAGAGATGCAATAGCGTTGAAAGCATTGCAGAAACATACAGCTCCGACGCTGAGATAGGAAGAACAATAAAATAGTGGAAAATCTTGATACGACACTTCTTACAATAAAGTCGACGCCGATCATTAACAACGTGCTTTTATCCCTCTAAAGTCTATTAGACTGGTATGCTTTTTCTGCATTCAACTTTCCATTATTATCTGGAGCAATTTGTTCATAATATGATTGTAGGCTTGGCGTTGATTAAAGTGACGGCATTTTATCGTCTGCATTGCACTGAAAATCAAATCTATTTTTACAAGTGACAAGCGATCAGATTTTTGTCTACTGGATAAGGCACAATGGTTAAGGTCCTATTTGTGAATGATCTATATTTAGATTACGATACAAAAGGGATTGTGAAATGAAGATACTATTCACAAACGTTCAGTTTGATAAATTCCAGCTTTTTGAAAAATATTAGAGCTAGTCAGAGCTGAGCCAATTAATACCAAAAGATAAACGAAGGGCATACAGTAACAAAAGGTCAAAAAGAAATTTTAGTTTCGGAACGGATTGAAATTAACAGATAACAAATTGTAGCGTTGTTCTGGAATTATGGTTTCTCCGTGAGCAGCAAGCAATTTGGAAATTCCATGCAGCCTCTGTTGACCAAAGAATAATCTTAAAACATAGATCCGAAACGAAAGCGGTTCAGGATGTGCAGATCTTCGATTAATATGCCTTCACAAGAACTTCAGGTAAACCAACTGTTACTTAAACGGACTCTGAAAGCTGCCTAATAGTAACGACACATTGGTTTATAGCTTAAATAAAGGTATTTAGGATTATTAATGTTGTCCGTTTTTTTACACTTATTGCTTTCATTAGTTCGTAGTGAAAAAATGTGCAAAAAATGAAAGAATGTGTTGGATTATATTGCTCATCTTATTTACCACCATAGTTGCCGTGAACAAAACGTTGCATTTTTTACTTAAATAAAGAGAAAACGAGTATCTGTTGAGCTAACTTCAAGATTTTATGGATTCACCACAAATCACTGGGGTGAACAATATAAGAGACAACCTCAATTTGGATTTCACGGTATATGCAAAAAAGACGGACGATTTCAACAAAAATCGAAAACAATTTGTGTTGAACTGGATAACTCATTATCGATAACAAATAGCTGATGTAGACAAACTGAACGAGGTTTATTCTAGTTGCTCAAATCAAGGTAAAATACTCTGATCAGGATGATACGAGATGAATTAAAATTTTTGTTTTTGAAATGATTTACTGTTTAGTTTCCAAATTCGAGGACTACGGACGACTGTCGGTGTTGTTTTGAGCCAGTAGACCCGTTTTAACCGCTAGTTAAGTTTCTCTTTGCATATTGAAGTCCAAAAATATCGGGTCTACTTGTTTTGTCTCTCGTGCAGCCACATGGTTATTAGTGCACACATTTCAGTCGAATTATAACAATGTGATCATCTTGGAACAAAAGTGAAGATGATGTGTTCGTCCAGTTTTAGAGACTCACATCGGCGATGTTTGGAACGTTGCAAAAGGGAAAAAGTTGTTCGTTTGTTCTTTGCAAAGAACTCACATCCTAATGTGTATTCCAGAATACACTGGCTTGTTGAATATTTGATTATTTTCACCGTTGTTACTTTTATGCTTGCTATAAAGTTTTGTGTAACGTTAAAGCTGTTCACAAATTTGTGTCTACACATACATATATTTATATATATTCATAAAAGTTTGTAATATTTAATCTATAGGAAAAGCTGAATTTCTTCTTTAGCCGTCAATATTAAAACGTTTTTATTGACAAAAATTATCAGACCAGTGATGTATACAAGCAAAAAGCATCTCTTACTTTAAGGCAGTTTGGTACGTATTTTTGCTTCGTAACAGATAAATTGTTGCTAAATGTTTGGAACTGCTCCAAAAATGTAAAACCTTAAGCGATTTCTTATGGAAAAATGTTTTTTAAACTTTATGACACTTTAAAAGTATTTAGCTCTGTTTTGCTTCAAATTATTATGGCTTGACTATTCACTACTATGATGGTGACAGCACGTGTTGATGTTTTGTTGACGTGCGTTTTATGAAATCAACCCTCTTTTTTTGAATTCAGATGCTGGCAAGTTTCATCCAATATTTTATTAAAATGATCGATATGTACAATTTGTGGAGAATGGCCACCGCTCGGTGGAATAAACCTGTGTCTCTTGACACTTTTCTTCAAATCAACAAATTCTGTGATTCCGTGTTACCAAAGCTAAACAACTGTTTTCCGTTTCTTTAAAAATTGGCACTTAGTTAGTTCTGCCGCATTGAAGTTTAATCTCTCAATTCTGATCTGGCAACGTGTTACGTACAGTGAAATTAAACTGAACAAAAGCCACTGTTTTAATTGAACAAATGTTGGTATGGACAATGACAGCCGATTAACTGATTCGTTCGGCTGTTCACTCTCATCTTTCAGCACTTAGTTACTTTTAACCGCATTTGAAACAAAGATCAAATACGGCCACTTTCCATTTCCTCCATGCTTTCAACTCTTTTATGCGCATTATCACTTCCAAGATTCTTACTCCAGAGTGATGGCAGTCAGCCTAATCAATGTAGCGTAATATTTCGTGAATTATTCGGTTGAAAACTAAAGATAGGACAGAATGCATTTCAGTCATTCGTTATGTATTAAATATTTGAGTAGATTTTGATGTAGTCTTAACATAATCTCCAAAACTGCAACAGGAGAGTCCTGTGAACAGGCTGCTCTTTGATCAGTTCTCCATGGGCTTAATATACCATAGTTAATTAGGCATATGCCGTTAAAGTTAGGACAACAATAGTTTGGAGTTTAAATGACGTGGATAGGTTAAAACACAGCGGAAGGTTCGAGGGTACCTGGTACTTGAATGGCGGTTTCCTTGTAACCCTGAGTTTGGCTAAGCAAACTTCTCCAAGGCGTGGTTTTCGGTCAAGTATTTGGTTACACCCAATGAGCCTGAAAACTGTGCGTTGCTATTGTTTAGCAAACATTTTTCTCTGTCTTTGATCCGCTGCGAATTTAATTAAATAAGTTTGCTTGTTCGTGAAAAACCAATTGGAAACAACCAATCTTTTTGAGCTGATGTGTCGAATTCCAGTGTTACTGTTTGGAAAATCGGAGTGAAACCTTTCCGCATACAATTTTCACAAAAGCCACAACCTTCCAATTGAATGTAATTAATCTTGATAAATTTGTTCAACTCACGGAAGCCCCAAATATGCTTGACACACCATCTGATTAGACAAAAACTATAAAAGTTGAAATTTTGGGGAAAGCAAAATATTTTGGGGCAATTTCAAGAGAGGCCTGAAGATTTGAACTGTCAGTCGAGTAGCTAACAACATGACTGTAAACTAATTTGGTGTGGTGATGAAAACATCTGTCTGTAAACAGTAGTCTCCTCAAATTACCTTTTCGCACCTACTAATGTTTTGTGTTTTTTCGTTCGCTTATTATGAATGTGACAGTCAAAAGACAAGGGCCAATATCCTTGAAAAAGTAGTTTGCTGCCTCAGCTTGGGCAAGATATAGCGCAAAACAGACTTCGTACTATCAATCAAAATAAGCTTTATGTAGCCAAAAAACGACTACATAAGTAGATGCAAACTAGAACCTTAACCTGACTATCGGTTGTCACTGCACGGAAAAATTGATGGATATCAGAATGACGACATCAAACCCCATTAAATTGACAAAAATTTCGAAATTATTATAAGTGAACAGTTTCGTCAACGTACACAAAAGAGCAAATGTCGGGTAAAAATCGGTGGTCTGTTATTCTGATTTAATCTGCTTCATTTCCCTAAAATTGATTTGGGAATGTACCATACGACGAATCTGACCCAATAAGTGTACTTATGACCAGATTAGGGTAAAAAAGGAATCAGTAGTCACAAGGGTTAACTGAATAAGGTTGAAATCACAGTGGCCATTCTTACATTCAGAATAAGGACTTCAACCTAACAATACCCACCACTGTTATCAGTACTTCACGGCAATGCCTTCGGAGTGAGAAGTTGAACACGTATGTGTGCGGTTACCATAGTTTAGTGGAAAAACCGTCATGTAAAGAGCTCCGATTAAGGTGCAGCCGGTCAACATACACCTGGGCCATCCAAACACAGGATACGCTTAATTAAGTGCATTCGAGCGTACATTTCAGTTACGTACCAGAAGCAAGATATTCTGTGCTCTGTTTATTAACGATATCCATCAGAGTTACTGCTCACCCTATTCAAATTCTCACCAGCTCTGAAAATGTGCCTGAGCACTTGTATTCTATTAATATAATGAGGTTCGGAAAATATGAAGCCATTGTGATTTAAAATGTGATAAACTTCACCAGTTTCATGCATTTGAGTTGTTTTTTAAAGTTTTAAATTGAAGCACAATGCACGTTACATGGGTATATATACATAAACCTTCATTACCCAAAGATAGCAGCTGCTATCGGCTCGTATTTTGAGGTGAACCATATGACCGAATTGAGACTACTGCAGTAAGCTGTTCACTTGGCAGAAGTAGAATAAGGCTGTCCAAAAAATCTGAAACGATAATCGTACAATCTAAAATTCTGCAATGCTGATAACCTTTTCTGATGTGAATGTCAGCAGAATACATACAAATCTATACAAACGTCATTTAAGTGGGGAAGAACAGATGGGCGAATATGAATCCAGTAGAAGAAATTTTGTGTGCAATCAGTTTGGAGATCACCTGTCTGGATTAACGACCATTTGTCGAAAACACAAATATGAATAAGCGTTTAAGACATTTAGTTAAACCAAACAAATCTGACTGAGTGTTAAAAATGGAAGTTCGTTTTCAGTAGTGATGATTAATGGTTCATCAGATGGTACGCCGAATTTCTGGATACTTATTTCTTATCGAGTGGTTTGCGGTAAAGTTCGAATTTTTGCTAATTTAAGCATACACACTAGCTCAATGGCAACATTGGAAAATGCTAATGTTGCTGATTGAACTAATTGTTTTTTAGTACCTTCACCGAAACAGGCAATGAATTTGTGCACTAGGTTGAGGTTTATCCGTGAGAAAAATTTCAAGTGTAAAGCATTCGGCTTCTACAGGACGATTATCTTAGTGCACTAGGTTCGACGACCAACACGGAGATCTACATTTCACCGACCTTCTTGCTAAAAAAGACGGGGAAGGAAAGTGGCTGGTGAGGACAGACCAGTTCCTATTGTTTATTTACAATGTACCACAAAGTTCACCGACGTTGATACGTCATTAACGTGTGCACTCTGCTGGCCAATGGACTTTCTCAACACTTTCGAAATTCTACTACTTCTAAAGTATCTGTTGCTACTCTAAGCTGATGGCGGAAAAATAAGCTCAACAGTGGGTAGTACACAGATTTAAGAAAACCGGAGCTAGGCGTGAAAACTATGTACATATGGGCCGCGGAGAAATGATTATCTTAAACTTTGAACAAACGCTATTTCCTGCTGCCCAGTGATTTTCATTCTACTCTAGATTTGTTTCTCACTTACACTCTTATCCTGACGGATGTTATCAGCCAGATGTATTGTAACTGTTATATCCTCTGATCGGTATTATTTCTGGACCGATATTCACCGAATTGGATTTGTATAGGTGTTTTTGGCTTCTTCCAATGTGCAACCCTCATATAAACTCTGAAAATTTTGGTATACTTGCGGATCATCTTGGGGTTGTTATCAGCTGCCAAGTGGATCCAACAGACAAATTGTCATCATGTCACAGATTTAAAAGTGTAACAATTTAGCATGAAGTATGTTCTAGCAATTTTACTCATAGTCGAGCATCGCCATCACTGTCCGCTACTGTTGATATTAAATGACCATCAAATGTGAATGCGGTATGAGTGAGATAACAGAATAGCAGCATAGACTGCTATTTTTTTCCACTGCTACACACTACTGAAATACGTGGGCAAACCTATCAACAGTGAACTGGTACGAATAGAGGAGATTTTTTTTGGGAGTTTCACATAAACTGAGTGCTGTCACAAGAGCTAGAATGGACAGTCCAAATTTGACTCCTTCACTGATTATCATGCTGATCAGGTAGGATAGTTTAAGAAAAATGAAAAAGCAGTCCTTCTACTAAGAGATGACATCAAAATGTCTGCATGGCATTGGATAGGTCATTCAATTTTTTCTCATCCGCAAACACCCCAATTATATTAACATCAAACTTCAACGACAAGGCCGCTTGTTTTAATAGAGCTACTTTTGAGTCAAAGATTTTTCGCTTCAGTGTGATATGTCAGTGCGTACTGTTGCATACCGTTCATTTTGACACTTGGAGTTCAGTAACAGAGAGGTAAGCTAACCTTTCCATCAAGGCCATTTAGCATGATTTTGACACATAACTCGGAGAGTCCAGGAAGAAGCGGTTCGCTGCGGCGGTTCAGAAAACAATTTAGTTGTGGGAAAGTAAGCAACGGGTGAAACAGGATGCATAATACATGCGTAAAAGTTTGTATGTGCACTTCCTTTCCGAGTATCTAGGGCTTGTTAGCGAAAATTTGGGGAGTCCGTTTATTCCAAATTAAACGCCACCCATACTCGACGGCAACCTTCGCACACCTATGAGCTTACACTGGATCATTTCAAAAAGAATCTAATGGTTGCATTTGGTTTCATTTGGCAGTGTCCTACCACGACTGGTTTGTTATCAGTAAATTCTAAATTAGGATGGACACATTGTGGACTATTAGGGCATTCAAGTCATTGTGTGAAATAATGTGATAACTTCAACAGGATAAGCACTGTAACCCTATCAGATAGTTGTTCATATTTCTGCTTATAGATTTGGACCCGACTCCCACTAGCACAACGCGCACGTTGGTAGATGTCCGTGTAGGAGAAGCACTCGTATTTTGGCCTGAGGCATACAGACAAAGTGGGCAAGTGGGGACCACATCCACGGGACACAATAATTTGACAACGGTCCCGACTGCCATTCCACCGGCTAGTGCACGGTGGACAATCAACAATGCACCTATCGCAAACTCGCCAACGGTTTATCTGAGTCAGACGGAGCAGGCACTGGTTCTATTGAATGTTAATCGTGAATTGAATGAAATGGTGATACGTGCTGAACTGACCAATGGATATGGACCGACCAGTGTTTTTACCCAGTCCTACGTCATCGGTGTCAATGGTGAGTGATTACGTTGCGCATTTAAACGGAATACCTGCGTACGAGAATGCGCTTTAGACCTGAAGTTGGCTGTTCGATACGGAAATAGCGTCTAGAATAGAAATTTAGAATAGAATTTCATTTGCCGGTCTGCTGTAGAGGTCATAACGTCAACAAACTAGCATAATTTTGTTGAATTTTGTGACCATCCGCCATCCTTCGTTCGTAAAACGAATCGTATAAAATTTCATTCCGCTTGTCAGAGCCACTATTTAAGGCTGTTTAAGGTGCGGTCTTTGGGTCTTGAAAGAACGTTAGAGAGTGTTTATTTTAACCGAATACAGTTAGGTGTCAATTATCACTAGGAATAAGACTGGACGATATAAATCCTTCATTAGTGCAGGAAGAAGACGTATGCTGCGATATGTTAACAGTTCGTTTACTCTCATCAGTCACAAATGTGAAACATTCATGTTATATATAGCAGATGAACCGAGAAAGACAGGTGTACAATCACACCACGTAGTATGTCGTCAACACCACCACAACCGTAGGGGTCGCTTCGACCACACTTCGACCATATAGTGCCTGATGGCGAGTTCTATTCAACATAGTTTCGTTAAAAGCCGGTAGCTTCGGGTTCTGATGGCGTAACCGTGTTTTTAATGATCTAAGTGGGTCAACCTGGTGGCCAGTTATCACGGGCTGTTTAGCATTCCACGATGCGAGGCTTCGAGAAACAGACTCAACGATTTGAGGTTGTTTTACCATGACTTGTCATAACCAGTTTGGGACGCGTTCTGTCACCTGCTAGAATAGCTGTCGGTCTGTTCTGCCTATATAAACGTCACCGCAACTGCAAGTGAACTGATAAGCAACGTAAGAGACGGAATAGTCAGATAAACTACGATCGTGATTATGTAGAAGGGGTCACTTAGTGGTTTGAACCGAGCGTAATTGGGCAGCCGCATACGTACGGGATAAAACAGGTTTCAGTTTGTGTCGGAAGTCGTCTGCCAAATTATATCCTTTGAATTGCAAAAATAAGAATCTATATCTTCCTTCCAAGAAGTCTGGGCTGCCTCATTGCAAACAACTGGAATAGAAGAGATGTTCTATTGCCGAGGACTTCCACATTCAGGAAGCGCACAGCAAACCGCCTCTGAAGTGACAATTCAAGGCTCGTTGAACCCATTGGAACCATTACCGCAAAATTTAATCCTCAGGGGAGTTTGGCGATATCACAATTTAGAAGCAGCCTAGCGAACCATACTGCGTTCAATTTTTATCGGAGAACAGTCTGATTATTCATCAGGACTGTCGACCCGTCTCAGTGGTACGACATTTGCGAGTAGATTTTTGGTTACCTTTTTTTGTCTATAAGGGGCAGTAATCAAGGAGTTTTAAGACTGATAAGATCTGTCCATTTACCTGGCAAGTAAAACCTCTCTCACACGAACAATTATCAAAGTAGGACGTCTTTAATGTGACAAAATCAGAAAAGCGGCCATACATTCGTCTGTAATTGGATATGTGAGTATTAGGTATAGTAATCATTTGATGTTCTGTCGGTCTGCAACAAGGTCTCTTTCAGACGGCGTGATACATGGTTGCTTACACTACATGTCTCGTGGTGATTTGCTCCGCCCCATTTCATTTCAAAGATTGGTCTTTCTGCCGTTATGCGTATCACAGAAAATTTAAACTCAAACCACGAAATATCTTTCACTATGGTTTAGCACTTCGCCACATGTTTTGTAACAGTCAAGTTGCAGAAGAATTACCGGTCTATAGTCCATTTCGAAATGCTTTTTGCACCGGCTGCTGATCGTAAACCAAATTTTGCAAAACAGTCCAGTCTGCTGTAACTTTAGCCAAATGGTCACCCGGTTCCTGCGACATTATAGTAAGAAGCAGATTTGGTTAGGCTGAGCCGAAGGTATACCAGACTGCCTTAATGAAGTTTGCTATAAGCTGCTAACAGTGTAGCCTTTAAGGATTGGTCGCTGAGAGCTTTCAAGGTTATCGACATGCACAGAAATCAAAAGCAAGTCTCATAGTGCCGTGTGGGTTCTGAGTGGGTATGCACATGACAGCGTCAGGCTGCATCATTCGACCTTCAGAATAGCAAAGTGGAAAGTACTTGGTGTTGACAGCTTTCAAGATGCTTTTAATCGGTTCAGTCACACAACCGTAGGAAAATCCTTCAACCAAAAATAAACGCCAGCCAAGCACTCAGGTGACATTCACTTTTAAATTTACCATAGAAACATCTACCATTTGTCAAAGTTTCTACCACTCTGTGTTCAGATAATGGAATCGTGTCAAAGCAGTGATCCCATTTTAGTTGGAGTAGATCAATGCACTAAACTGATCTAAATGTCTGAAACAAACTAACGATTACTTAAACACAGTCACTCGGTGGATGTTTTATAGGAGCTTGAACTTGTCTGATTCACTTCCATTCCCAAGGCTATACAAATCTAACTTATGAAACATGCCGCTTTATCCGTCAAAATAGCTAACCAGCCATTGTAGTCGGGACGGTTACCATGAAGTAAGTTAAAGTTACTTCGATAGACCATGCTGTTTACGTTGTTTGAGAAGGAATGGGCAATTGTTAACGCCGCCCAGTCTTGAGGCAATGAATGTAACGGAGTATATTTGCGGAGGCTTTTCGTTGTCTCACAATGTACGATAATATTCTCTCTCTGTTCTTCTCTGCTTTGGATGTCTCAATTTCATCACAGCTAGCATTCTTGTATCAGTGTGTTCGTTGATTGTACACATGTATTTAATATTTGAGTATCCACTTAGGAATATTTTGCCATCAGGTTCACTGTTCAAAAATGGGGCTAAATTAATTTTTTGAAGGTGTACGGTAGGAGGCACTGAAAGAAGCCCACGTTGCACAAATTGTGACAGAAGTTTTCAACCGTGAAGACTATAAATGTCAGATTCGCATTAACTCAGCCGAAATTCATCGAAGGACGTCAACATTCTCACTGGAACCATCTTTTGTACCTGGGTTGAACTTTGAAAACATATTGATGATTGAAGCCTCAAATGTTTGACCTATTTACTGGAACGGGTAAATTCGTGTAATGTCAAATCTTTATCCGGAAATGTCCCGTAAACCAGTGTGAACAAAAGACGGGTGCTTTGTTCCGTTGGTTGCATGAACAGACAATAAATTGAAGAAAGTGATCAAGATTTTTACGGCTGATTGAATTGGTACAGTGAATGGTAGGGATTCAGCAAACGGTTGTGTGATTGTCCACCTTGTTGCACATCACAAATACTGGAGAAAATATACTCCGTAACATGAATTGACAGTCATCAACCAGTAAACATCACTGCACACAATATTCAGTAAACTAGATAAAATTTTGAAGCAAATCATTTAGAGTATTAAAAGATAACAGGTTTGACTTACATCCCTGGTGAGTGTTTTAGTGTTCAAGCGCCTTCCGTTGTACACCACAGCTTTTCAACAGCTGGATAAGGTCAACGTTTTGTTTTGGTTAATATTAACCCATCAACTGACTTGATTAGCGTTTTCACCATCAGTTTAAACAAAGATTAGTGATGGTCATTCAGAAAGTGACATAACTGATCTGTATGTTGGCGCCGTACATATATTCTGTTAACCTGGTCGTTCTTGTTTTTATGCTTTCTACTGTATTTCTACAGAACCACTACCGAATCAAAGAGGCATGCGCTCATTGCAATTAGTACTTGCACCGAAAGACGTTGTACTGGTAATACGACCAGATCAACCTGGACAGGCAATATTCGAATGCGTTTTCAATGCTCGGTGAGCGTTTCTGCTACATGCCTCAACTATATGGCGTTGATGTTCCATGTGGCGAATCATCATGAACCTGATTATGTTCTTTAGCGTTAAGAATGATATTATTTTGATCATCGTTACTACCATCAAAAATATACCTCCGCGGATTCACGGGTCGTTTAGGCCTCCAAAATACTGCCTGTATGTAAGTTATTCAAAAACAGTTGGGCTGCTTGTAAAATCTTACGAAAGTTAGATAAAATGTGAAGGAGTAGTCAACTGGATATGGGCGTTGATATGCTTCTACTGGAAAGTTGTGCATTACCAAATCATGCTTTTTATCACTATCTGAGAGCATCTAGTACCAACAATTTGTTATTGCACAACGTATAACTTAAGATACTCCAGTTCAAAAGAAACATGAATAACTATGAAATTGTGATATGAATAAAGGGAGTAATTTTACTACAATGATCGTTCATTGTCATCTGTAAATGATGTTTACAATTCAATTGAATTACTGTAAAGTGGCGCGGAAATTTTTTAACCTCAGATGCGAATCATTTGTGAACCCCATTGAATTTAGCTGGATTCGAACCTATGAAAAGAATTGTATGACTCAAACGGAGCGTTTGATGTACCAGCTGGAGCATAAGGCTTCACAGGAAGCTTGCTGGCCAGGTGTACATGAGGGCTGTAGCTAGTTATAGAGTTCTTTAATGGTGCACGCAACCGGTGAGAATATACCTGCTGTGTTTCGGTTAATCCATGCACTTTACCCAGGAAATAGTGTATATGACAATATGAAGGTGTGCTTACACTACATTCTAAAAAATCGGGAAAGCAGTCTTTGCTGAAAAGATGTGACAGTATCCGCAATTTCAGATTCGATGTTTCCCTTGTGACTTTGTAAAGTGATCTGGGTTTTGAGGAATTATGTACTGCAGCTATGAACTAAACGCATGTTGAGTAATTTTGCCGAAAGTTAGATTACCATTTTCTACTTCTAGATGAGAATGAAACTAGAATCTGATTAGTGTCAACTTGCCTGTCCAAAACGTTATTAGATTGCCATAATTGTCAATTAGACTGAATGCAATACTCGCTGGTTCTAAAGTCCGAAGCCACTGTGACAACCAGAAGGACACAATGAAACTGTCATTGGGTTAACGACGAAGTATTTTGCGGTTTCTCTTTTCAACTGAGTGCGGGATAAGCGAGTTGTGGGGAATGGTCTAAATGAACAGAATCGTCCGTATGTTACACACACTGAAGACATTGTAGGCCACATTAGCATAATCATGATTGACGGACTAGATGTTCGCTCCACCCTCGTTCCCTGAGTGTATTGCTTTGTTCAATCTGTTAATGAAGCCAGTATACAAAATGTTTTTCAGTGTGATGCTACGGCAACGTTTGTATAAACCATATGCCTATACAGAAAATAAACTGACCCAATTATGGGTAATATCCTTATTTATCCACCTCTTGGGTAAAGCGCTAGTTTAGACTACTAGCTTGAATTTCTGCTATTTGCTAACAGTTAAAAAATGTCGAAGTTAACTCACAAAAATTGGGTTAGTGCTGTTAAAATAAACTCACGGTGTTTATCAGCAATAAAGTGGAACAAAACAGGCCAATGTCCGTCGCATTATTCTCAAATTCAACTTCTCACGGCAATTTAAAAAAAAAAACGGTAATTAAGCAAAGATTGGATATTTGCGAATGCATTGTGAACAGCATGGGAAAATTTATTTTGATAACGGTGCTATAGTCGTGACAATTTTCTGTCGTAGTTACCCAGATTGGTGATTAAAAGCAAAGCTTTGTACGGCAGCCTTTCACAGCTACCACCAGAGGCATATGATTACCATTTTCGTTGATTAATTAAATCTCTAACACAGTTTCAGAATGTCCTTCATTGTAGCGACAAACAGCTTCTCTATCGCAGTGCAATCCCACGTGGCATCGGGTTGAACTGGAATGTGCAATGTTTATTAAAAATATCCAACATAATATTCAATGAAACTGCTGTCACCTGCCTTGTATGACTGAAAACTGAGGTTGTAGCCCTCTTGAATGAGTGCAATAGACAGAGGTTATCTTAATCTTGTGAAGTTTATCAATTCCAGTTGGTAGATAAATGTCATAGAATAGTGTGGTGCCACAAACGTTCGATCTGAAGGAGAAGGGAGAAAAAGAGTCAACAATGTGTGAAGTAGCCGACCGTGTTCTTAGTTGCAGAAAACCGAACTAATAAACGAAATACTTTCCAAGCTGTTCTAGGCTTCAGTCGATGGACTAGAACAGTGCATCTCAACGATCTCATCATTTCATTTAATGCCCGGAGAAATCTCGAGAGAGTAACCTCTCAGCACTCCACTCGGTCTTGTGTGTACGTACAATTAAAGTCAGAAAAGATGACCCATTCAGCATGAGTTGGACGATGCTGTACACAACTGAGCTTGTACTCTCACACGTGTCTAGTGCGAGGGAGTGTGTAAGTATAAGTGAAATATTTGTTTTGCGAAAAAAACAGAAACTGAGCTGGGTAAATGTAAAAACGTATACACTTTTAGAAGGTACGCTGTGATAAAAGGGCAACGAAGTGTGGATTGGTGATAGCTACCACAAATCCAGTTACACTGAGGACAGTGAATACAGGGGTGCGGGGAGCGTGCACTATTTTAGGCTGTCGCTTGTCAAATTAGGTTGATCCAACTGTGCTTCAAAAGCCACCGATCATATGCCGCCTGGTCTTATTCCTTCTGGTTTATACCGGATACGTAGATTTGTTGGGATCAGAACCATGAAGAGTGAACGCGAACTACTTGCAGGGATATATGTGTGCAGGTTTTTTCGGTTGGTTTATTTTGACAGACTAAACCAAACACAGGGGCCGCTAGCCAGGACGCTGTTTCTAACTGGAAGTGTGGATGGATGCAACAATTTTTGTTGGTGCATCAATGATGAGAACCACAGCTTTGGTTAATTGGTTAATCACATGTTACTGATCTGAACCTTATGGTTTTGAGATGAGAAAAAATCTGGGTCAGTATGTATCATTTGGTAGAATGTTTCCACCAGATTAAACGTGTAATACTCACGGGAAGTTTTTCTCGAAAGATTTTACCATTCTGATTGCAACATAAGAAGTTGTAGGACTGATGTAGCCAGACTAAACTAGAAGAAGTGGGGATCATTTATTAAGGTCATATACATTGTTGGCTACAAGGACGTGATTTCAGTATATTGTAACTAACTGTTGTGTGCAAGCTAAACTGTGAGTTGACTGTTTTCGAACGTGAATCGTCGAATTATTTGAATGTGGTCCCCCAAAATGCTCCTACTTGAAGAAATAAAACCCAGCGGATTTTCTCAAAGGTTTAAACTTCTACCTCTCTGAATGAAAGGTACAAAGCATTAAGCAAATATTGGTCAGAAACATTGTTTTATAATTTTGACAAGTATGGCGCTGTCGGATCATGAACTACCCAATTACAAGGAAGCAGTGGATTCCTCTTCCCCGTCATGACAAGTTAAAGGAAAGAATTGATTTTGCCACTAAAATTGAGTGAATCAGCCTTGACGTATACTAGTTCCAGGCAATAACTCGCTTGGTAGTAGGACACATTACGGTCATCGTTATCTTTTTATTGTTTAGAGGCTGAGAGGTCATCCGCTGCAGAAAACGCTACCAGTCGGAAAACAGAACAGGTTTTGACAGCCACGGTCCTAATTGGTTATGTATAACACTGACAAATGCATGTCTGCTCTATTAGAGTTTAGTTTAGAATTTGGGACTTTCAGTCAATTCGATGAATCTTCACTGTATACTGCAAAACTTGCAGAAGTCAGAACAATTCGTGTTGGACACTGTAAAATTTAGTGCGCATTTTACTGAACAGAGGCTGAACGCAGTGTAGTAACTGTGTATGCAAATTATTTTACAGAAAACAACATCACTTCCCATCGGTCAAAATAAAACACTCTCAAAAGTGTGATATTTCCCATGTTTCCGGTGACCATTTCAACGTTCAAATTCAAAAACGCCATAGTTTGTGTTTCCGTTACAGATGTTTGGGAACTAATGGTTAAGTTTAGTTTGAAACACCAGTAAGCTTTACCGTGACTATCGTGATTCACTCAAAATTCATGGGCGTAAATTAAGTTTCTCGGCAAAAAATAGACAAAACTATGAGGGGTGGCTAGTGTCCGCAAAAGCGGTTCGTTTTCTCCGTTACAGCGTGCATAAATTGGCAGAAGTGTCCAGATAGAAAAGCGATGGAGTTCCAAAAGCCTACAGAATTGGATATGAGAAAATAAGCATATTGTACCTGGATTCAGTAAACCGGCTGACATTGATTTAATAGGACTCAAAGTCATAAATTAAGTTAGACACCCTCAGTCCAAATGTACGACTGTTTCAAAATGTAACTTTGCATATAAGTTGAATCAAACATGGTATCTTAGGTGGTATCTGAATTCGAGGCTCAGCGGTGGCGTTGGAAATTTCCAGCTCGGAGTGTCTGAAACATTCTACCACAGCAGCAGATCCTGGAGCAACTAGTAACTTCCAAAAATTAGCGAGATGGGTAGGCAACAAGGTTCCAGTTGTGATCTTGTGGCACACATATCAGAACACCTGACGAGAAAGGACTATCTCTGTCACGGTCCTGATTCCCGTCAAAACTGAAAATTTTTACGATCAGGTCCCTTATAAACGTAACGTTTCTTAGGAGTCTCAAAACAACGTAGAAACAAGTGTAAATTATCCAATCAAATAATTCGGAAAAAACGAGGAATCTGTAAACCTCGAAACAACGTGCTCAAACAACGACAAATCAGTGAAGTGAATGAAAAGGGTTTAGGAAAGACGAAAATACATCGGGTAGATTTGATGAAATTATCCTTATTGCAGGGCAGGGAAATCTGATTATGACTCGCTGTATTGCCAGCTTGTTCCATCGAGCAAAAATCAGAGTCAGGATTTCATCATTTTATGAATGGACGAGCACTGAATAGAGGGTTGAAGACACTTTTTTGCTCGAGAAGGGAAAGTACACAAGGCTAAATCACCTGGAACTGTTGAGTTGCAAACAGCTGCATTATGATCATCAATGTCTGCTTGAAAGAATGAACAGTGAGCTGATCACAGAAGAGAACAGTTTGTTTCAGGACTAACAAAATACTAGGAGCACATTTAAACGCAAATGACTGATGCGAAGATAACAAAACTTGCGAAGGTGTATGGCGTGTGGATTCCAGTATGTGAAATCCATAACCATTGGTGAACGTATGTAAGAATGTACCACTCAAACAGACAAACTGAAGGTAATTAATCGTACGAACTGGAAATAGACCAAAAGTTGGCGATCGCCTAACAAAATCCTCGAGTACATAAAATAATCTTTCTACCGATGTTAAAGTCATCGGGAAGATTCAAAGTTTATTCCTAAACAACGCCATATATATCTTCTGTCGTACAGTGTTTGATAAGTTTGGACTAATCAGTTAAGTGCCTGACTGAGTGAGCTAGTGAAAGTCGTCAAGATCAATTAAGATCCACTCATTGCGATGTACAGTCCCCTTGGACCGTTCGATATCGCAGACTATCCTGAAATTAAGTTAAACTTAAACACATCTCTCTTGTTGTAGCTAATGCCAAAACCAATGTGTAAGGGCGTATTCAACTGCTTTACAATAGTAAACCATATTGAGGATTTCCTCTTGCACAATCAACACTTTTAGTATAGTAAGATGAAGCGCCGGTCCGATCCTTGGCTCAATTTCCTTGAGATAACCTTGGATTTTTCCGACAAAGAAAGACACCGTCAAACGCCACCTAACCTCGGTTAAATGTGCCAACTCATATGAAGAAACGTTCAGAGGTAATCAAGCAGTAACGTAAAACCAAATAAACGGTGTATTTTTATGCGTTTGCGATCACTGGTTAAGAAAATCCAATTAAGTGCTAAGTAAGTGTTAAATTCTTTCAGATGTATAACGGAGGCAAACGGTAGGGGATTATTTAGGCTTCATGTCCTCAGTTGACTTGTTTTTCTGAACACAGGTCAGAATGGCTTCAAAAAGCTACGCGCACTTTTAAGCACTACTTGTTTACAGCTATGAAGAATATAAAAACTAAATTTATCTTGGGAGCAACACGATGTCTCAGTGTTATCCAAATTGATAAGGAGAGCAAATTGTATCACGTTAAAAAATGCCATTAAGCTTACCAATCTTTAACACAATATTACACTTTATTTTAGTGTTTGATTATAAATAGGTCAGTTTTGACACCCACCAAAAGACGTTTTGCTACTTTATCCTTATTCACATTTACCTTACACACGTACTCTTCAACTGTGGTTTCTTTATGTTTGTTAATCAGTTCTAGATTCTCACTTACCACCAGTTTAAAACCTTGGTTGTATGCAGTTCTCTTCCTTCAGAAAACTCTCATTTGTAAAATTTCTCCATTATAATCTAGTACAGAGCAGAAGGTTGAATCAGTGACTATCATAAAATTTCCTATAGGAACACACTTTAATTAAAAAATCCAGTTCTGAAAGAGCTAAAATTGTCACATTTGCGAGAAACATATAGTGAGTCATACAAACGACAAAGTTGCTGGATGAATACAGTCGTTTGAGTAATGTCGTATTAATTGGTACATCCAGATGAACAAATAAATTGTAGTTCATCAAAGCTGAACGAATATTTCTTACGATGTGGTAACTTTTTTCTGTCCTCATCAGTTGCAAACACAAAATGGTAGATAATGCACATTAAACAAATACAGACATTTCCAGGACACGTCTATAAGCACACGAAATATTGTGTTACAGAGACCACGGCAAACCGGTAGGCTGTCTTGGGCATTTTTGTGCACACAACGCTGGCTAACAAGTTTGGATAGCCCTCGCTTTGTAAATAGTAACTACACAAAAGTAAGCTGAGTGTGTTAACTGGGTCAACTTTATGAAATGTCACAAAGAGTTTAACTCTGTTTGACTAATGAAATGCTTCAACAGTGCACATGCTTGTTTGTTTCGCATAAAAAATACAACTGTTATTACAAACGTTTTGTGAGTATTTATCTCGGTCTTATTCTTGTGTTATGCTAAGTTTGCATGATGCAGACAACTTTCTGATAATGAACAGATTTCTCTTTTTTTGTTCTGGCTACATAAGTCAGATGTTTTTGCAAAAGACACCTCACATTCCTCGGATAGAATTGATGATAGATATTCCGGCATGTTTCTATAGAAAAATCGCTTGTGAACATTCCTACACTCCAAAAGATTACATAAAACAACAAAAAAGATGAACTGCATGGAAACGAAATTGATTTTTTACTTTATTCAGTTCCTTCTGTTGTTGTGGGCTCTTAGCACCCTTCTGTGAATATGTTCACCTCAAGCCGAACAATACCCATCGTACAGATGTGAGTAGAGAAAAAGTGAAACACGACCGATTTCTACTAAAAATGCTGATCATGTTGTCACACATACCAAACTAGAGCGTACATTGGGACCAAACATAACATACCACGAGCAACACGAAGTCTGCTGACCATAGTGCTATGTGGTGTTACAAACCTGAGGTTTTTGAAGAGATCTATCCGCAAAAAGTTGTGATTCGTTTGGGACTTCAACAAACACTAGAAACGACATGCACAGTCGTAGCCAGAAACATGCTTGTTGAGCTATGTAAGCCGAAAAATGAGCTCAGAAAATAAAAATCCGCACCCACTTTTGACAGTCGGCACTAGCATCGGAGGATTACGACGATGACCGGTTGAAATATCTTGCTTCAACGTTCATTTCCCCACTCTATTTGATGGATACTATATGACGTGATGAATTATGTGATTAACTGAGTCCAGACTCCGAATTCCTGAACCCACGACGTGACATAATGATTCAGCTGTTAGAGCGTTTGCTACGTTTAGGCATGTTGATCCTGTCGCTAGTTTGAAACTAGTCAAAGACTATTAATTTCGCGGTTGTGCCTCTTCTAGGTTGCCTGTTAAGTGTCCCTTGGCAGCCGGTTATCTCTCATAATAATTCAATGGCTCTCCCGTTGAGCCTATTACAGTACGAACACCCTATTTGGATTTCCGTTGTCCCAAGCACATGCAAAATCCATCCACGTCTACAGTGAGTTCAGTGGCGTGCTGGCTAACACTTTTGCCCGATAATGAAATGAGCAGGTCCCTGGTGTCTGTTCAAAGCCAGGACACTCGCCGGGTAGTAAGCTGCAACAAAACCGAAACTCACGTTCATTGTCCCTCGTACAAAACAACCAAGCTAACCGAATGCAAAAACTACATCAGTCTTTGGGAGTGGTCAATCCAGATAAAAAAATTTATTCACTGTTTCAAAAACCACTTCCTTTTTCTCTCAAATCGGCCGCTCTGTTGTCTTTGGACTGAAGATGTGGAATGAAAACAAACGTTGATCGAAACCACGGTAATGCTTTCATTCTATCTGTTGTAAAAGCTTTCTTTTGAAACTAAAAATCAAAGATGTCAACGAAAGGAATATAAGAGCTTATAATCTAACTTATATGAAATAGATTACTACATAATTACTCGCTGGTGTAGAAAAAAATATTTTTTTATTGACGGCAATTATATTTCAAAGTACAACTTGTAAAGTACTAGAGAAATAACTGTCTGTGGGGACAGATGCCGTCCATGTATAATGCATAAGGGGACAAAAATAATATACGTGTTTAGGGACACGTCTTTTTCGGAGGTTCTGAGGAAGTTTGTGGTACTTACCAGTTGGATGAATAGTAGTCTAACAAACTGAAATTAGCTTTGCATCGATATAGTTTATAGCGGAACAATACAATGATGCTCATACCAGATTCATGAAAAAATGGGGACCTTCAGTTTTTATTTAAAGTATTGTTTAGGATGGTCATACACTGGAAGGAATATTTCCACCCAAGACAAGGTTTTATTAGTTACGGTCAGCTTTACCTTATGTTCCCCAGTAGAGTAGGCAAACCCCACAATTCAATGTGATGGGTACGCATTGAATTTTGTTTTTCTGACGTAAGACCACAAAACAGGTAGATTCGACAGTAACGTCGTTTCTGCACAGTAGGTTATATAAATTCACTTGCGGGAATTCTTCACATATTTCTGTGGCAAGGTAATTCGTACTCCATACCAAGCAAACAACCTTGTGTAAGCCTGATGCTTGAATCACATCATGCGACCATCCACCAATGGATTGCTGAGATAAATGAATGGTGTTGTTTGCACTTGTCTTTCACAGGTGTGGCTGCGCATAAAATTGGAAACACTGTTTTGTTATCTGAGTATACAATTCAACATCATAGTTCAGTGCAGTGGCAATTTGAAATGAATGAAACAAATCACACCTGACCAGTTTTTATGGTTGATAAAGCAGAAACTAATTGAATGTAATTCAGTAAAATGCACTGTACTACCCCCACTACAACGTTTAGCTCATAGTAAGCTCAGATAAAAAGATAACCATGGTATTTTTGTGACACTAATGAACCAGTCTGCTGGTTCGAGTAATCTTTGTCTGGTGTTTATCTAGGCCCCAGCAGCTTAGCGGTATGTTGACTATTGTATAATGTTGTTGTGTTGTTCCATAAAACACACTTTTATCCGCATATTATTCCCGTTTGTACTGAGCTGTGAGTTGTACCTACTGATTGAGGATGACGCAGTATCCGTAAAAGATTTCGAACTAAAGAAAAGCTGGTTGGATTCCCTTTTAGACTGTCTGTGGCAAAACAGTGTACTACGGAGTACCTCAAAGCAAATCCATTTTAAATTATATATGCGACCATCAACGGAACCGAAAGAACAACACTATTTTACCCACCCTTTTTTCGCTGAAAACTATCAGATTCTATGGAAGGAACCATTGGTTGTTCCAGGTAGAACATCCGCCGGTGAAATGTTTTTGTTTTAGTTAAGGGGAAAGTTCCACCGGCTACCGGTCATCAACAGTAGTATTGCTTACGTACATACATACATACATACATACATACAAGAAATTACAATAAATTGAAGGTATGTTCATATTTAAACATGGGTGGTGTTTAGCGGTGAGGCTGCCCAGATTGATTTATCGCGTTTACTGACGCCATTAAAATTTTATAGAAAGTGGTTTGCAATGTACAATCAGTGGCTTCAAACGCACAGACGGCTGAACAGTGAGAAGTCGAAGACATATCGATAGGTAGCATGCGAACTGCTTGAGAATCTGTCCAGTGATTTCCATTTGTCAGGTCCACAGCCTAGCATGTCTTACCCAAGTCGAAGAGAAATAAACGCCATCTTCAGGTCGTAATCCTGAGCAAACTGCGTGAATTCGTTATGTGATCTGATCGCCAAACCCCACTCCCAGTTTCGGTTTTGTTCATAAAACAGCAGTGCAATGTAGCGGGCGTCCACTTGTCCGCTTAAACTTCCGGATCAGTATCAAGAGTGGTTGGCAGCAAATTGTTCAAAAACTCATTTTTCTGGTTTTACTAGTCATTTTTCTTATCACAACAATGACCATAATGAACTTTAGGCATAGTTAGAGGATATTTACACTCGAGTGATTATTCACGATTTTAGTGTCATCAGGAGATCAAGAAGGCATACATTGCGAATTGCAAGCATTTCGTTTGTTCTCATCAGTCGGTTACATAAAACATTCGGTTATATAGATTGAGCGCGTAGCGTTAAAACAATGAAATGAACGAACTTCACTCAGTTGCAATCAGGTTTCACTGCCACGGCAACGAACCGACTGATGAGAATAAACTAAATGCTTGCATCTCGTATTGTATGTCTTCTTGCTGTCCTGACGAACTGGATAAAGGGAATTCAGTGTTTCAGGATTTCAATGTCCTCTAAATTAGTGTCATTTGAGTACATCAGCTATTCTTTGGTTTGAATTTGGCTTCCTTCTTATGCCACAGGGAGCTAACCCAAATGATTTGCCCAGGTAGTTATATGCTAAAGAGTTATCGTCCTAGCCAGCTTACTGTGGTCCGTAAATTGTGCGAAGTTACGTTATGAGGGATATTGCGGTCGTCAAAATAGAGGGAAATGTATGCGCATATGTACTGTACCCTATTAAACCCAACACGGATTGAAAAGCGGTCTCCATTTCCAATCAGTAGAGGTTGTGGATGCACGGTTTGTAACCTTGAAACAAAACTAGGCGTTTAGTCCACTTTTTGTGCGATATTACATCCACATGAACAGCCACGCGCAACGACAAGGCGATTCACAAATATACTGGCTAACACGTGTATCCTCTTGAAACTCAAGATGAAGTTCTTGATGAGGGGTAATTTTTAAATGTGACTTTTGCGGGGAGTAGTTCACTGAACTTCACCTACAACCTCAGTGACGTTTTCACCGTTTCAGTATACATAACATAAAAATGGAATTACTCAACAAGTCGTAGGAACTAGTATATTAGTTGGTGTGATGATTATTGATCAGCCCATCATTTTCATTGAGGCTGCAAACAAATACACGTATATGTTGCGTTAGTCGGGCAGAGTTGGCGTGCCAAGTTTCACCATATGGAAGCTTAGGAAAAATTATCATGTTGAAGCAAGAGAAGAAATAAGGGGCCGCCTGTCCATCTGTTTTTTCAACAAAACTTGTTCTACATTTAGTAAGTCGATCGTGAAAATTTGAGGTTCGAGTGATTGACAAAAATTCGTGCATTTCAAATTTGATGCTAGCAGGTGAATAAGTACTGATGTGCGTTCTGTACATAATTGGACACAATGTCTTTTGCTGCGTTCACAAGAAAAGTGTGACAAATTAATTTTATCCTACGTCTGTTAGCAATAATAATAACTTGTCGCATCTAAAAATCAACATAACCTCCAGCAAACATATATATGATGACCACAATGCTTTTAGTTGATATTTAAAATGCAAAAAATCTGTTTCTGAATAACACTATAACTGAAACCGTTACTCGGTGTAATTTTCATGATTTTTGAAATTTAACAGCCCAGCTAAAAGTCTACGGGTCACTTGGTTCAGAAAAGTGCTCCAGAAAACTACGCATTTGTTCGTTCCCATTGAGACATCGCCGGCACGGTTACCTACTCTGCATTCACATACTGAGAGAATTTACCAGTTTGACCAGTCAGGCTTCAACAGGAGCCTAACTGTTTCTAACATACGTCAGCCAGTTGCATACAATATTGAAGAATATACGTGTCAAGCACATCTTGACAACTACGCGGCCACTTCGCTGGCTCAGAACGCAGTTGTCGGAGGACCGTTTGAGGAACCGCTGTCAGCGACTGCTAGACTAAAAATCAATACTCCACCTGCTGTTCGGTTCACAAATGACGTCGATTTACTGATGGAGTCCGTGAAGAATGGCAAAGCCAGGGCTGCAGTTATTCAAGCAGTTGCCAGCTCGTATGTCAGATTATCATGCGACATTGAAAATGAAGGCCACCCAAGGGCTGAAATGGTTTGGTTGAAGAATGCGCAGATGGTATCTGCCAATGATACGAGGTTAGTTATCCTGGTGAATAACTTTACTCTAATGATCACTTACACAAAGTTTTCCATGTAAAATTAACGGAAATAACACCGTTCATATAATTTTCATCCTGCGTTTTGTGACTGACTGGATGAAAGGCATTGAGTGCACATCTCTAACAAATTATGTACAACCCTGAAGTAAGCAAAAAGCTTAAGAGCTGACTACGAAGACGATAGTCACTTATGTATACAATTCTTTGTGAGAGTTGTGTATTAAATGAAATGACTTTAAGTTTGAAAATGCGTTAGACAGCTTACTTTATTATACTACAAACTTGACGCACAGAAAAGAACTAAATCGAGTATAAAATAAGAGCTTACTTAGGGATATAATAGACGGTTCAAAAAGATAATCTACACCTAAGTATATTGTTGAACATGACATTCTCAGAGACAGTAACACGTGACTCACGACCCATGAGCTGCAACGCAAGAGGTACAAGGTTATGCAAGAGTGAACGACGGGAAAAGAGAGAAATGTATCATAGGTGAATATAAAGAGTATTGCCCGAGAAAACCTGTTCAGCATAACATGCAATGTTCCACTATCTGTCTCAACAAATAGCTCTTCGCTGTATAACAACGTACCACTTGAACGAACCGATATAAGTAGGAATGTGAACAATGTGTTCATCGGATTCCACTCATTAGGTGTCAGTAGTGACTGAAGATCAGGTGACCGAAAGTCCATTCGTATGAAACTCTATTGTTCAACGGTCGTGTCAAAACGGCGTACTTTATTTGAGCGTTGACTGGACAGAAACTACCATTATGACCAGAATGTTTGAGGGTTTAAGCTGTTGTAACACGACCATTACAAAAGTATTTATTTTTAGTGTAATATGCATCCATACGGAGTTTCTCAGCAGTGGAAAAATTGAGGTAAAAAACGGACTTTCGTCTTCCTACTGGTCATCATGTTTAAATTTATGGGATACACTTGATATAGTTACATTTTAAACTGGTTGCCCAAGAGAGTGACAATAGGGAGCAAACTTTGTTGAGGAAAAAACGAAACGGACTAGAAAAAATAGGTCGGAGCATTCTTCCCACGGAAATTGCGCAGAGACATGGAACGTGATTTACTGACTATTCTTGATGAAGCACTTGAGTATAGATTTTTATGGTACAAATCATCTTCAACCAGTGTAACATATCTGGAACTGAACTTGTGGTCACTTGAAAGGGATTTCCGTTGTAATTTCACTGAACTGTATTTTCTGATTCCGGAAAATTTATTTGAACTGGGCTATCTGAAGTTTTTTTATTTTTGCTCACACTGTACAATGCATATGGAAATTCGGCATACATAACCCATGAAAAGCGGAAGGTAACACACACGTTACAATTTGCGCTCTGAATATTCCTGGATAAGAAACAAGGTTCTAGCAAACTCCCTGATTGCACTTAATTTTTCCTACATCTAGTCTGGTCATCTATCCTGAATGGTTTTCAATCACATTTTAGTTAACCGGCAACAAAAAATGTCCCACAGGAGAAATTCGGTCAAGAAACTGGATGAAAATAGACTACTTAGAGGGCCAACTATTTTATGGATTCATTTATTTCACTGACAGTGCTTTTTTCTCGGGTAGCGGTATTACTCACCAACCTGAGAGACACCAGCTAACTAGACGGGTAGGCCATGCGTACTCTGTTTGGTCATTAAAACCAACAGGATCCCATATTCAGTGATTAGTACGTTGTCAAGTTACCTCATGTTTTCACCTGTATGGCGATGGGATCGGTAACTAATGTTTAACACGCTGAATGCTTGGATGGTTTACGGCTTATTTGACATAAACACAGCTGGTCTTAAGTGTATGTTATTTAACCTATTGGTATTCTGTCTACGGCTTTCTTTATACAAGCCTCAGGGAGCGGACGCGCTGGTCATACCCTGCTTTCATTTTGTAATTACCGATCTAATCACTATCAAGGTTTTAATGCAAATATGAGTTGATTAATAGGTGTGTCGTTGACAGCTTCCCACTAGAGTCCTCAAGTTGCTACTCCACCTGACAGCTGGAAGTGACATTACATATGCAAGCACTGTGTTCTTAGGTGAAGACGCTTGGTCAGAAAAGTCACCATACAGTCAGGCAGTGCATCATAAGTGACGTACAGTAACAGAGATATGTTACCTTAGTTGACAATGCAGTTGACCAAAGGTCACGAAGATAACAGTTTGGATTGAGCGTAGTGATCTGCCTCGAAAAATTCTACACGAATATAACACTGTTGGTCAAAATGCGGTTGCTTTCTCAGTTTGATATTACGCTTATAAATGGTCCATCTTAAACGGTCTGTCCGAATAAGAAAGAAAGCTTGACGGGCATGTGTTGATGCTGCGCAGTCTTTTTATCAATCAGCTAATCGTTTTTAGTACAGTAAAGTTGAAAAACTTGATTATTAAAATCAGAGTGAGGGTCTATTTCGTTTCTCGCTTTATACGATGTAGTCGCTGCAAAACAGCCAGTTAATAGGCAAAAATTTGCATTCGATAAGCCTACACGGAAACCTTTGGGCTGTGGTCCAGAAATGGAAAAATTTCAGGTTAGCTTCAAACCTACAGATTTCACTAACAACAAAGAATACTGTTCAAAATCTTATCATGACTCTTGAATAATACATGGGTGCTCAAAAGTTTCGCCCGTTTGGATGCCGTTATCAGCAATTACTTAAACAAGTTTTTATTTACAATGTTCCATTTCTAGTTTGGAATCAGACAAAACTAGTGGCATAAGAACAAGTGCCTCACATTTTCTGTAAACTATGCTTTTACCAGGGACAGTGCGTCGTCTTCATTGTGTTGACTGTTCAACTGTACAAAACCTAATGGATCAATCACTTCGAATTAATCTTGCCAACCTGAGCGATAATCATAGTGATTGGATTAAATAAAACGTACGGGGTAGGGTGAGCTTCATTCATGTCGAATTGTCTCACGGGTTAACTTAAATACAGTCTAATGAACAGGTGTTACGTAATGTTCAACAGCATGCAAACTGAGGTCGGTAATCTCTATATTGAGAAGTGTACCCAGAATTACGCCTAGACGATTTTATAGAAGAATTCAAAAGGACGCACTGTAAGCAGTGCGACATGTTACCGTCAGAAGTGACACGACAGTGTGAAGTGGTTATTTTGCATTTGTTGAGTTTTATATACTGCAGTGTCTTCTTAAATATTCTTCAGTTTTGTCGCATCCACCAAAGTCCGAAGCACTCAGAATTTTCAGAGTAATTTAAAACATGTTCGTTCTGAACATTGTTCAGGTAGTCGCTTGTGATGAGTGTTGGTTTCATCTCTGGGGTTACTGGCAGTGAATATCGGCGTGTGATATGTGATGACAGACCTCATTTACACGTTGTGATTGTTTTGATTCACAAGAGTTCTGATATGCGATAAACTGGGTTGATCTAGTATTTGATTGCGTAAATGTTTAAACAAATTGTACTGATATATAGGTCCTTCCGAGCACCGTGGAAAACAGGCAAGTTGTTTTGCAATTGAAGAACTGTCTCATTCGATAAAAAAAATGAAATGTACATAGGCTTATGACAAACTCGTATTTAATTAGTAGAACTTAGCTCAGTTGTTATGTCGATTTAAACAAAATTCTGATGCCTAACGTATCTGAACGACTAAATGTTATGAACGGAGGCTGTGAAAACATGGCGGACAAAATACAAACGGCGCTTTACACTCTACTTTAGAAAATGTGTTGATATAGTCATTTCTATTCCATGACAGCACTCGGCTTAATAAGAAGTACTAATTGAAGATTAGGCGAAATATTTACAATGTGCAATAACGACCTTTTCTGTCAACCCAACCAACTGAACACACTGTGATACAGATACAAGGTTTACGTGTTTTAGTACGGCCTGTACTACAGAATGTCAGATAGTTAGGAATCAGACAACCTGAGTTTAGACAAGGACATAATCGATCGTCGAACACTGAATCCAGACTGCACATTGAAACAAATCTTTTACCAGTTCACATTTTGAAAGTTACCGTAAAATACTGGTCTTGCAGTGGGTCATGTATCCGTGCAACTGATGAGATCTAATCAGTTAAAACATCCTCCCCGCTTTTTGAAAGATTTTTTGTATCAAAATCGTTTTGTGCGACTTATGCTTCTCACGTTTCTTTAGGTTACTGAACAAAATATAACTTTGTAATATTCAAATTACACGACATTTTCTGCTTACCAGGCAAGTAGGTTTTATTACCACCAAAGGCCATAAAACATTTCATTCACCCTTTTCAAGCGTGATAGCTCTTTACATTTGGTAACTTATTTATGTACTATGGAAATTCCAGAGAAGATTTCATTTTCTGTGTATCGACTGTTCTACCGGCCGTTATATTCTTTGAAGACCACTTCAAGTGCATGAGCTGAATCACTCTAACCGAGGTTACTTACTGAAGGCACGGTACTGCGTGAGTAAATTGGATTGGAAACAATCTACTTCTAGCATTGGATTGTGTATTCTAGAATATTCGACCTAAATCTCTCCTGAGACTGCCCAAGCAACTAAAATTGATCAACTGCTCGATGCATACATAATTGATGTTACTCAGAGATCTTATGTAACGTAGCTATGAAGACAAGTTTGAAGTGCTGCATAATCCCTAATAACTGCTAGCCAGTCAATGACTATTGTAATGCGCTTGGTTCGTAGCTGGGTGCACAAGTTCAGATCACAGCTTTCCTTGGGCTAGTTTGAAAACGGCCTTAATAAATATTTTATAATCTTATGAATCATATTATCCGTAAACCAAGTCTTCATGCGTTTGATCCTGTTTTTTGCCAACTGATTGGTTGATATCACCCTGCACGGAGTCAAATGAATATGAGCAATATACGTTTCCTTCAACCTGTAAAAGCCCCATGATTCTACTAATCTGTTAGTTTATGCTTTGCGACAGAAATGGCATAAAACGCCTTTTATATTGGCACCAGTCTAATTATCTCAGTGTTTGTCTGGTTAAAATTAATTGCATGTACTTATTTTCAGATACAAAATATGTCCGATGTTTTACTTAAGTCTGAAGCATTTGTCTGCAAAAACTAAGAATCTAACGCACTGTGGGCGATAAAATATATAGCAGAATAAAATGAGTGCACATGATATAGTTTTCTGTTTTGTGGAAACACAGCAATTCCGAGCATAGTCACGACTGACGCAATTTAGAGAAGATTGCTCCAAAATCATTTAAGGATGCAATCAACATTTGGGTTTATTCTTCAGCCCAGTCTGGCTATCAACCCTTGGTGGTTTCTCCGATCGCATTTAGTTTAGCATAAAGGAAAGAATAATTTTTTTCTTATAAAAGTGAATATTCGGCCTAAGTCTGTGGAATTCTACTAGACTTTATAATCGGCCGAGTAAGAGGGATAATCGGGTGATAACATTCAAGTTGCACGCTTGACGTTTTCGAATCATGTAAATGCGTTTGCCGCTTCCAGTGTGAAAGATTTTTTAGTAATCAGGTGGTTACTGGAATAGCAAGAAGGCATGTTTCTAGGTGGTAACGGCTAAATTTCATTCTCTTTCAAACACAGCAACCTTGATTTCTCTTATCGGCGCTTGCGTCAATTGAGACAAAAACGAAGAGTGGAAAAAGAATGCCAAAATATTTCTACCAGTTTAAACCATCACTTCAGTACGCGGAATCATGCCCGTTGCTTTTCAGCCACACCGGATTTTTTAATGATTTCCAACAGCTTAAGTTATTCTTGGGTGGCAGTAAATTGGAGGGACTGATTGGATCGACTTTAGTAGCTGTTGTCACGACGTGTTCCGATATCGGGGATCTCAAGTTGCTTGTTTCACTAGCCGCTTGACTAGTTTATTGATTTGTTTACCGAGCTCTGTTTGCGAAGGTTTCCGGTCATTCGTCAACACGTTGAGTTGTTGAGCCACTATGAAAATCACCAGGGCAGTGAGTGGGCTGTCGAATGACAAGTGAGAGAGCACGGTTGATTTGATCGAATGTCACTTGTGTGAAACCTGTTGCTTGGATCAAATCAGATCAAATCAGAGGCAACTAAGCAGTTGGATGTACACGGTCAAGGTTAGGTTGATATTAGCGAAATAACGCTATCAAAATTATAGTCTTGAAAGAACCTCCAAATTTAGCGTTGCGTACATCATGAGAATTTCCGGATTTGGCCTGTTGTGTACTTCTGTGGAAGTATGAGAGTATGCTCTGGATAAGAACACCTAGGCGACGGCTGACGAGGTAATTTTAAGCTGGTAGCAGTTTGTAGTTGATGTATCTTTGTCATTTCTGCAGTGGTAATCGGATTCCACTGTTTAAAACCGTTAGCGTATTTTCACCTGGAATTGTACGGTGAGCCCTTTTATTTCAATCGGCACAGATAACGTTAGACGCAACTTCGCGTTCTGCTAAATACTTCGGAATACGCTTTGCATCCTCAAAATGCAAAGTGCTTCTGCAGGATTGCTGCGACCACGTAGATTTGATGTTAAATAATGTAGTCATGGAGGTTGTTGACCGGTTTGTATACCTGAGAAGCTGCATCAGCAGCGGTGGAGGTGTAGTGAATGGAATAAAAGTGCGCATTTCTAGGGCTAGGGCAGTATTTGCTAATTTGAGGCATCTCTGGCAACTGAGGGGTATTTCTCTGAAGCTTAAAGGTCGTGTTTACGAGACAACGGTGATGGACCTTTTACTTTACGGCCGCGAGACCTGGCCGCTCAGGGTAGAAGACGTTAACCGTCTTCAAGTATTTGACCACCGATATCTGCGTTCAATCGCTCGTATCGGGTGGCACCAGCGTGTAAGTAACGAGGAGGTTAGGAAGCGGGTGTTTGGTAGTGATTGTCAAACGAGTTCCTTCGTCCAGTCTCTACGTTTGCACAAGCTCAGATGGTTAGGTCATGTACTAAGGATGCCAGCTAGTCGTCTTCCACACCGAGCACTATTCGCCGAGACTGCGACAGACTGGCGTAAGGTGCGAGGTGGACAGATAATGACCTGGCGTAGGGAAATGAAGTCTTTCACGAAGGGGTTGGTCACCGTGGGTCGTGTTCGTCTTCCGGGTTGGGGTCCTCGCGACTCACAGAGTCGGTAGTTGGAGACTCTAGGTGAGATGAAGGCTAATTGAGCTCAGTGGCGTGAATGTTGTCGTTGTTTGTCCCAAATGTTTGTGAGGTGAGTGCATTTGATGAGGCGGGGCAGTGAAAGCCGTAAGGAAGCTGTCTCGCTGATGACGCCTTACTGTCACTTGCAGCTCGGTTGTTTGTTTGCAAGGTGTAGGCACATTGATGTTGAATGTTTGAATCTGGATGTAGTCATTTTCAGTAGTTAGGTCCCTTCCCGTCCCCTTCTTTTATCCTTCTCTCCTATAGATATAGGGTTTGCTGTTTCTTCACGGTTGTGTGGCAATTAAGCATGAGTGTGAACCACTGATGTATTGCTGTCTATGATGATGATGATGATGATAGTTTGGAATCTTAAGCGCATTCAATAAAGTCCAAACCCTGACAAACGGCAAAGACATGGATCGCAAATCTACTTCATCTGCATGACATTCGTTAGCCACTATTTATACAAAGTTGATGTACTTACACATTTCTGTTGAATTTCTTAGGTGAAATTCAACTAGGTGGTCAGGGCAAGACAAGGTAGTGATCAACTAATTCTGCCGCCCCATTTAAACACAGTGTTATGCATAACGGTAACTTCGTCCGATAAATTCCACCACAGTCGACGGCTTTTATTGAACAAACACACTACTTCAAACTGATGAGTCGTTGTATGTTGGATTAATTGAGGCAGCCACGGTATACTCTGATAAAGGAGCAATCCTAAAACCGCAGTTATTTTACGGAACCTGTCAAGGGCTTGCTTGCTCAGTTTGAAATACTTCAAATCATCTAACAATTTATAACTCGAGAATACAGTTCACTTCTATTTTCACAAAATTTGCACGAAGAACGCCAATGACTCCAACCAGACAGTATACGTAGTTTGTTAATATTAGACAAATTCGAACAAAATTAGCCTATCCGCTTATCAGTCGAGTTGACAGCTTCCGGTCAAAATTTGGATCGCTTTGCTCATCAAGCTATCTCGTGTCACACAATGACGATGCAGGTCCCCACGTAATCTGCACAGTTGGTCAGAGGATTATGTCCAAGTATTGCTGTGTGCATGGTGTGCTGTGTGTAAGCGTCGTTCACTGAAAGAGACAGTCGTTAAAATTAAGGCTTTCTTTGGTGGTAGATTGTCAATACTGTCCGTAAAATAACTTATTCCATTCGCATTTTTAATGACAGATTGTTTTGCTTCGCAAAATTTGTCGATGTTCTACCTAAGAGTGCATTATACACAAACCACTTGTTATAAGTAGTTTAAGGGCCATTTGTTTGGAAGTGAAAAGCTTCCATCGTGAACATCCACCAACAGTCAAGTGGCATGCCACTTAATACGTTCATCTTCTTATTAGCAAGGCCGAACATAAGACAACAGTGTCTATACTGCACAAATCTGCATGGAAAGCATCACAGTGACTTTCAAATGAAGTAAAGTCCTTCGGGTATTCATGAACCACCTTGCCGTCTGTATTGATAATGTAGTTTAATAGTATACTGGGAGTTTGTTCGTAAAAATAAGGTTTGGTCCACTTTTTGTATGGCTGATTTTATACGTGCTCAGAGTTTTCATCTGCGCACAACACTATGTAGTTAGTAGGTTAGATATTCAAAATAAGCTGGTCAGAAAGTCTATTTGAATGTAGAGACTGTGAGTGGTGTGCAATTGAAACCAGTGACTCACCTGAAAGAACCAGATAATGTCAGTTTATCTCATGCTGAAACACCGTTGGTTGCGAGGTTCTATCAGAAGATAACATGACGACTGAGTTAGATGGTAGCTGTTGATTTTTACTGTTCTGTCTACTGAGGAGTCACTCTGTCAGTCAGTGTAGACAATAAAATGTATCACATAACAAACGGTCAGTGTTATTTATTGTTTGTATGTAACATGACATCCATATGACCGAGCATCAGCAGAAGTGCATAGGAAGTGCTTGTTCGGTTTGGCTGTTGTCTGCCTCACAGAAGAGATGTTCTGTGTCCGCAGATCACGAGTGGTCTAATCTTTAGGGGTTAGCCACGAATCCACTCGGACAGGTTATGAGACAGATTAGTTTCTCTTCCACCATCTTGTTCATTTGATTCTCTCAAAAGATAACCATCCAAGCGCTAGATTTTTCAAGGTGAACCATGGTTAGTTTTCTTTTGGTCAACTTCCCATCCTTAACGTGTTAAGACCAGACATTGGAATCAAGTGCCCAGTGGTTGAAATGGTGATTGGAGCGGGTATTTTTTGGCTGAATGTTGTTCAGTAAGTCACTTAAAACACAGTATCATCACACATGTAGTGGGCACCGTGAAAATACATGGCTGTAACACTTTGACGTTGCACGGGCACCGCGTGATTGTTGTGGATGTTTTGAAGATGGTTTGGCTTAAACTGGAATGCTCGGTCAAGCAGTGAAAAATAAAAAAGTGATCGGAACATTTATTCACGAAACGTTGATTGAATTTTGTGTTTGGATGATACAAAGTATGCAGTGTGTTACCTTATAGGGCTCAATTTCTTAAGTTGACCTTTTTGAAATATAAGTGGGGCCGTACCCACGATTGTGTTTTGACTGCATTTTTTGTTCACTGAAAATACTACGAGTCATTGTAAATAAGTGTTCAAATTGTCGAACAATTGAAGACAAACTGTCATGCTACAGCAACATAATTCCTCTCAAAGCACCTTTTCAAATCTAAACAGTCTGCCCCAACTTCGTGACAACCAAGAATCAACCGTGCATGTTCATTTCGACTTAACTAGCCATTCAAAGTTTTAAACTGTTGTGAGGTAGAAGTAATGAAGTTCGAAGTTTTGACTTGACCAGGAGAATTTGAACGCAACTAAAGTATGTGAAGATTACTGTGATACAAATGCAACTGACAGTGTTCCCGTTGAAAAGTATTTGCCTCTACTGGAAAGTCAGCGATTCACTGGTCAATACGATTGTCCTAGGAGAAAGTGGACCGGGATTTGAATCCCAGTTGCAACAGAGGTTTGTGTCATTGAAAGATTCCAGCAGGGTTAAAATTTGCGTCCAATGGTTTTTCTGAAGGGACCAAATTGCTGTGAAAGCTATAATGGACCATAAGTGATGGTCATAAGACATTAACAAACTCAACCTGCTACTCATCAGTTTCTCAGTCGAACATTTGTTTCGTTGTTTCTATATCACTTTAGGTCAGAACATTTTTGAAAGCCCGACTGACGGTCATGAATTGTAGTATGTAGGTATGACTACATCTCCGGATACGCTTCATAAAAAATGAACCCAACATGAGGTATAACTTTGGGATTATAATTCCCTGAAACTGGGCCCCACTTGAAAGACCCTGATGCTGAATCTATTGGGTAAACATATTGAAAGATTCCGTTTATGTACAACAGAAATTGCTGCTTTCTAATTGCAGTACATTTTGTCATTTTTCCTTTTAACTAATGGAGAGCAAACAAAATCAGCTTAAACGCCCAAGCAAAACCGTCGTGGTTGATCAAATGCATTAAAATTAGATAAAAAAAATAGCAGTGATCTTCCTCGAATGACTGGCAAAGAACGTGTATTTTTAACCACAAGGCTTGACAGAAAATTTTCGTGTGCATATAATGGTTATTTTTGGTGGATGCAACCAAACCTGCCGTTTTTATGAATTAACTTATGCCACTTGTTGATTACTGTTTAATCGTGATATAAATTTGAAACTTTTGTTGGAATATAAATGTTGATATAACATTTTCTAGAAAAATAAATTCTATGATGCTCTAGTTAGTAACACCGCGAACTGTAATAAATATGGCGGCCATGTCAACTTATCCTTTCAGTACCTCCTGTGTACACCAAACGCTGAAGGTTACGTGCAATCGATTAATGAGAAACTATTTCTTTTGCGGAGAAAATAGCCCATTTTTTGCTGATAGGCTTCAGACAAGGCTCAACTACCGGTTGTTATTCCGCCAATGCAAATAAAATGATGATATGTTCAAAGTGACATCAAGAAGTATTTCGGAAATGTGGCTGCTATAAGCTGAACAAAACGCGTATCAGATGGTGACTTTTTGCAGTCTGATGAAATCTTTGTCAGGCCTTTCAAAGAGAATGCATAAACCACAGATTTTGCCCATTTGAAGCTCATTACTAGTATATCTCCTTCTAACAACCAGCAGTTGAACTACGAATAAGGTGCTTGTTAGAGTGGCCATGTTGACCAGAGTGACATCGTTGGTACATTGTTCATAACCACATTTTCATAATTAGTCTCTCGGTCACAAACTCATACGGATAACACTGCTAAGGGCTTGATCACTTTGAGATGTCTAGTTTACCCAACGTGAAGACTCTAGGAATAGGACTTTTTAGCTATGCTGAAAACATAACTGTTGTTCAAACTACTGAGCAACGCGTCAACTTTGCTAAGAACAGCTTACGTCGTCGCTTGGTACAATTGCAATCACAGTAACAATTTGACGATCTAAATATTATTTATCCGGTACGAACTTACTTAAAAAGTTTTAAAGGCGACAACGCTTTCATACCTTTATAGGCTTAGGAACAGAGCAAATGGAGGAAGCTATTCTATTTGGTACCCAACTATAACGCTACTGGAAATGTAACTCTATTTCACCAACACCCAGGTGTATGTTCATCTAAGCAATTGCGCTTTTCTGTTGAAGATGATTTAATATGAAACACTGAAATGACATGTAGCTATCAATCATGCTGGAGCAGTTTAGCATAGGGAAGTAAAATCTGCTTGCAAAATGATCTTGTGTTGTACAGCATATGTTATGTTGTTGTTTTTGGGCGAAATAGACTATAATCTATTTTCTCCAGTATTGGTGTACAATACTACTGGAAACATAGTTCAGTTAGACACCAACTCACCATGATCATTCGAGTTAGACAGTGAACACAAGACAATTGGTATGGTTGATTTGATCACCAAAACAAACTCACTCCTTTTGCTGTCGTTCTACTGAAGGCCAGCATTTATTTACTTCGGTCAAAAGGCGAAACTCTTGAGAACTTTGAGCAAAAATTGAAAAGCAGCTTGAATGTATCTGGAGAATGGTAGATGAACAAGGTGGGATACTGAAGTTACGATGAATTTGGCTAAAAACACTCACTTGCCTATGCCTCAAGTTTGAACAATGGCTGCTGATTGAAGCTTGAGCGGAATGATGCTTCTGTCTTATATAGTTTTACCGTCATTTCATTATCCCTAAGCAACATACAATCCCTGATGGATTTCACCTAATTTTTCTACAAGAACCAGGATTAAACTGATATTATTTTAAAATGTGAACCTCATTGTCACAGTCACATGTCGATCCTGGTTACAGCATGACGTAATTTTCTTGAGGACTCATCATGCACGATGAACATAATTTGCACCTGAAACAGTTTGACTGTTAAATAGCTTGGTAATGGAGTCACAAGCAATACGCAACACCTGCCGGAAAGTATGATTGCTAGTGGTACGACAAACATTCCTCTGCTTTTACAAATTGGAAGTGATTGTGTGAGCAAAAATTGTTTTCGATGATTATTTCTGAAACCACGGATCAACCTCATTCATTTTAACCATACGCGAGCACTTGACTCTGACCTTGTGGCTTGAAGTCAAATCAACGTTTGTTCCGGGGCTAACTAGTTACTACGTGAAATCCACCATTTGCCCTTATTGTCAGCTGTTAACCGTCACGCGGCATGTCTTGACGGAACCTATATAATTGTATGGACATGAGAAAGAATGACCGAGAAAAATTGTTTGGTTCTGGTGTGATGAGAGTTGTTCGACTGTTATAAGCTTAAAAAACTCAAGGCGGAATATATCTCAGACGGATACCTTCAACCTACCAGTTTGAGGAAGAAACACGTGACTACTGTGCATTCAGAAGTACATTTGACAAGGACAGTACTCTCCGGAATTACAACCATATTCAAACATGAATAATGCTGGCATACGTTGAACATATTGTGAAAACGGGCTGCACTTTCATGTGTTTTTTGTAAATTCGAAGTGAAAATGACAATGATTTGTGTCGGATTTCAACCGTTCCACTATTGTCTTGTATCATCGACAAATATCGAATAATCTGGATGGTTCGCAAGTCATTTAGCTGGAATCACATCAGAGAAAATTGTGCATACCGGCAAGTCAAAAGTACTCACATATCTAAATGGAAGGCCCTGGACGCCAATAGCCAACATTTTGAAGGTGCATTGAATAACTCGATTTTTAGAGTCCCAACGAACCATAGTTTTATGAAGTACGTTTCTTCTTGTACAAATCCCACAAGCTTACTTAAGCACATGACAGGTTTATGGGTTTTAAACGTTAACTCATATCCAGTTCAGACAAACTCCACACAGTTATCAACGACCACTGAACTTTTTATACTGAACCACAGTTCATCTGTCCTTACATACTTAATCACTATACGGGCTAACAGGTTCACAAATATACCATTAGGAAATCCATTATTTAGCAGCGCTAAAAGCTAGTGCAGAACTCCGATTAGGCCGTTTTCTCCAAATCCATAATCACCCTTCTCAGTAATCGGTTTTCAATTTCCCTGAGTTCCGAAGCCATTTATTTGCGTTGTTTAACAAAATGTTTGTGCAATGCTATCAAGAACCCATGATCAACGGTTAGACAACGACATGGTCTTCGATTTATTACTAGCTGCCCTTGGACAACAGCATTAAGGTAATATCTGATAGGATTACTTTTTTGGATCAGTTATTTGATGTGCATAAAAGATACATATGACGGTGACTTTTTAGAATTAGCAAAACTTCAGTTTGATTCGGACCCGTTAAACACGGTTGGTTTACTATAAACACTTCAGTGTGTGTTCTTTCTTTACAGTAATAATTGGAAAACAGAGTAAAATTGATAGTTCATTCTCTCTATATCAAGTTTGTGCGAAAATCGGATTTGAGAAGTTGGTGATTTTCATTTCACTGGCGTAGCCGTAGCGTATAATAATGCCACGTTTGTTGCTAAACAAATCTAAATGACGATTTTTAATTTTAAGTGTTGCAACCAAACAGTTTTGATCGAGGACAACTTGTTGAAGGAAAAATGTGTTCATGTAATTATGGGTTAATGCAAGCTTGCATTAATACCTTCGCGAAAGTAATTATGAGTGGCATGACACTACTACATTACCTTACGAGATATTTTTGTGGGTTTCGACACAATTCATCTCAGAATTTGAATTGGATATATAGGCAAACACGCACACATCACAAAATAGTGAACAGCGCAACGACGGTATAAACACTTATGTGATTTAAGTTTATAGCTCATTCTAAAACCAGCTTAGTTTAGCCAAACTATAGACACCTAAGCGAGGAATGAAGATTACGTGAAATGTACATTCACAGAAACTAGTCTAACGTAGGACTGAATCAATTATGACAATTTCCACTTCCCAGTAAACTTGAAGGTCTATTGGATGGTGCGCAGGCAAACGCAGCAAACACCCTGCCAGTCACGTTGTGAAACAATATCAACGGTTCGAGCCATACATATTTGGCATCAAAGCTTGCCATGTTTGAATAGGTCATTCATGACGCTAGAGTGGGTTCAGCTAAAATCTAGGTCTTTTACAATGACATCTCTTATTAGAGTAATAAATTCGTCCCTCATCTTGTAGTTTGTTTCATGATCTTAAGTTGAAACTTCACGACCAACCTACTGCTCGCTTTGACTCTATTTAGGAGTAAGTTGAAAGGAGTAGCAGTGTGTTGAACGTCGATTGCCTGAATTAGTGCTGTTTGGACAAAGCACCAAAACCGGGTATCACTTATGGATATAGGCGTGATTTCTACAATCCAGCTTACCGGTTTGAACACCATTCATACAGTTTCAAACAATGCTTTTGGGCAAACAGGATCTGGTCACAAATAATGTCAGGCTGACTGGGTAACCTGAAACATTGGACTGCGTTGTAAGCTTACCTGCACAGTGCTTTCAATTTCACAGTGAGTTTGAGATTTGTCGGTTTTCGTGCTTTGATAAATTTAGTCATACATTGCGTGAGTGTTGATGGATATTTTAAACAGGGATATCACGGGTAAACACGAAAACTGCTAGTTTGTTATTGTCAAGAAACATATTAGAGAAAAAAATTGTCCATGCACAGTTATACGACAGACAGTAAATGTGATTGAAATAATTAAGTAACACTTCTGGATGTGGCCTGTGACTAAGTAACACTCGAGCCTCGATGTTAAGCAAACAAATGTCTCGGGGTGGCAGGTTGAAGAAATCCACAGAATATAATGGTCTTTGGAGTAGGGTTGATAGATATGGTTCGACGTACGGTGTTTTTATGCAAGTACTGAAATGCGAACTAGAGGAGGATTGCGTGAAAATGCAAGTGGTTGAAAATGACCAATCTTGTAAACAGTTGTTTTTTAGTGTCTAATTTCTGAACACTGAATTAGCTGCGTGTGATTTATTGCAACTATCTTGTTCTAACAAGCTTTTGTTTGACAAGTTAAACCACACAAAAGGTCATAGCGGGTTAAGAAACACGTCTCAGCTATTGAGGGCGTTTAGCCGTTGGTAACCTGATGACATTTCAAAAGTTGACGGCTGTTTTTGAACAGACATCGTGATGAACCTGAACATTACTTTATCATTTGGCTAATGTAGCGCACTTGTTAGGCATAAAAGATTTTGTAAACTAAGTACAGTCGACAGGTACAGACAAAACTTTAGGATGGTTTTCCGCTCGGAACTGGGGTAAGTGCAATCTCGAAAATTGCCTAATTGTCATGTAGGGTCTCGCAGCAGATCAATGTAGGCATACATCTGTTTGAACTGCCTACTACAAACCCTATTTATGTACACGTGATACATAGGCTAACGTGATGGATATGAGCACAGTCGAATTTGGAAATGGGTGGATCTTGAAAATAATACTGAAAATACGGGTCCACATCAAGCACAGACAACCTCGAACTCAATTTTGAATGAGATATCCTAATGTCATAACAGTCTTGCATGTAACCTTACAAAAAACATAATTTACAAATGTTCGTACTGTCTGGAAAAAATTAGGCCAACGATTACCGGCAAGCTGTGGACCAAGTAACATGAAAGTCTGCTGTTTGAAAATGTGGTTGAATGAATATATCACGCGGCCTCACGAGGGAGGGGAGAGAAAACTGGCCAATCTAAGAAGTGTCTGTCAAGTACTGGTAAAGTCAAAACTCACATTCACACATCATTTATTTTATGATTTGGAATATTTTGATAATTTTTATATCAAAATAATGCTGATATGGCAAACAATAAGCTTTCGACAGAGTTCACTTTAATACTTCTGCTAACATAAAGTTGATCGCTTCTCTTTATTCAACTGAGAGCTACCCTTGATGGTTCTTTGGTAATTTTCAGAGTTTTTGTCGACCAAAACTCGAGTCTTGTATTTCAAAACGTTCATCTGGATGACACGGGTGTTTATCAATGTTACGCACACAACGAGGCGGGTGAAGACTTACTTGCCTTTTGGTTGAAGGTCACATGTGAGTGTTGTTTAGTTTTGAGTTATTGTGTCAGCCTCGATTAAACCTCTGTTCAAGGTGATTCTCAACTTTTCTGGTTTTTATGAATGAAACAACTGACTAAACAATCGACGATGCTGTGGGTCGATGGGCTCCTAGCCACCAACTAACATCAGACCACTCCAACTAAGACTACTTCAACATTCAATCATGACTAACTTAGCAATGGGTAACTGAACACGGTGTTACGAACTAGTTATCTGTAAACTGTCTGTTCCATTGTAATTATCTGCCACCACCTCGAGACAACCGTAGATCAGTGAAGTCACATTCTTTTCAGTCCAGTAAGAGAGCTTAGCTGGTACTTCAACAGTATTCCATTGTATCGCAAATCTGGTGTTCCAAAAATATTCACATGCGTGATGCGTGAACTGAACCTTCGGTTCACTGATCGTCTGAAGGAAAGTGTAAAATGTTGTAGTTAAAAACATGCAGTATTTGTGAACGAGTAGAACACAAAAAAAAATTGGCACTGATGATTTAATCAATTTGCAGAATAACGACTGATATCGCATAGTCCTAAAACAAGAAAAGTGAATGGTGATAAGCCAAAAAAATGAAGATTAGGAAGGTTATCGCCAAATAGAAAAAATAACCGGTTGAAAAGTTACAACAAACAGTAAAAAGCCTTCATGATGTAGAGTTGACAGTGGAATGATCAAAAACTGCATTAGAACGGGATGTGTGGTTGCCCAAACACTGTACACGGAAGCCAACGAATTTCCTCAGTTACAGAAGACGGTCTGAACACCAGGTATCTTCAGAGATGAACAAAACTTTTGCCCCTATTTTTAAAGAGCTTACTTGGAGACAGATTTTGATAGTACAAGGACACACCTTGCGAAAACCTCATTGTTGTAGACCATACACAACTAAGCATCTAGTTGTAGTGTGCCATTTATGGATTAAAAGTAAGTGGTGTATAGGTAACTATGAGTACGCTGATAAGAATGGAGATTTAAGCCGACGGTTTTACCATTAACAGTGGAATGTTTCCCCTTTAAATGATAACAAGGAATGTTGACGATAACGGAGCAAGCAAGAAATATCAGTTTTTCAAAATACTGTGAGCAGCCGCCGTCAAGGGAGGCGTAGATTAATGAACACATCTGGAAGGACGGTGCTTTTGTTGACCTGCAATCATGCTATTGAAATATGCACCTGCACGTTTAAACGATTGTGGGAAGCACCGGACGAATGCAACTTCTCAAGTGTTACCAGGTTTTTGTGCTAGGAAAAATGCAACGGAAAAGTCCTGGTGACCATTGGCAACTCCTGACGCCGCATTCGAGCAAAAATGTTACCTAATTCAAAATGTCTGCTAAAAGTGACTCAGTTCATGAAATAATATTTTATGAAGTCAGTGTATGTTGGACAAATGTGTATGCATGGATCTGCTAGGGAGAAGGATGGCTGTTTTATGCATCTTGGTGGAAAAGGGGAGACATGTTTTAGGGTAGATGAAACTGACGTTCACACTTGCAGGCTCTCTGTGTACGTTCATCATTCGACAGGGGCCCGTCCACAGACATAACAAGTAGTGAAGAATCTGTACAGCAGACTCGACAAATTTATTGAAACTCATCAGACCTGCTACTGCTTCCAGCTGGCTTTTGCATTATGCAGGCGATATATTGGAAAGTTCTAAGAATTGCTAGAAATCGGTAGAAGACCAAAGCATGTTAAATAAATTTGTCGTCAGATCAATTGTGAAAACCTGATCATTCGACATAATGAGCCGCTACCTATTAACACAAGCAAATCACGTGGAAATGCAAATGCGATTTCACCTAACAAATGGAAAGAAAGCAATCCACAAAATAAAGTAAAAAGTAATCACTTTGGTGAAAAGCTGCTGAATGGGGGCTACAAGAATACTTCCGTAACTGAAAATAGTAGAATATTCAAATCAGAGAAAAGATTTGTTGGAAGATGTGAGCGTTTTGACTTGTTCTTATCAGTCTTTCGCCTAAAAACCTTGTTTTCTGGTTGCATATGCCAAATACTTGCCCCGATCATTCGTTCAGTAATGCTGCAATCAATATCACGGCAGAGTTAGCGTCATCCGAGCATACGTAACTGGCGGAGGTTTTCTGATTAGCACTGCTTTACCGAGACCCAACCGTTTCAGATTACGGCTACATAACAATAACTTGAACTCCCTGGGTCTAAAATTACTGCCACGAACTGACAACAACATTTAAACACAGATATCTATATACCCGAGTACGAATTCTATCAAATACTCACGGTTGGCTCTGCATGACTGGGATGCATACTCACTTGGTCAGTCCATATATCACGTAACATGCTGGCCCAACTGCAGTTGTAACGCCTGCATAGGCAAATCAGATCGGCGCTTGCACCAACATACGGCGGAGCCTATTTCTACCCAGCAATCGATCGTAACATCAAAACGCTTCCTTGGCGATAGCCAACTCTAATACCTGGGTTTTATGAACCATAGAATGTCTTAACAACTGGTCATGAACATGACAGGGTCAGATCGTTCCAGGTAATGCCACGTAATCGAAGCAAGAAACTGTTGACGATTAAAGAAGCAACATTAATCAGAAAAGACTGATCGATTTTGCGTACAAAGGAGGCGCTGACACAACTAACCTCCATGAAAGCAGAAAGAAGACATATATTGCGATACGTCAACACTTCGTTTACTCTCACCAGTCAAAAACGCAAAACATGCCAGTTATATACATCATGCGGGTGAGAACAAACAGGGGCTAGGCACACGTACAACCACGTCAAGTCTTATAAAATCACGAACAAGCCAACCCGGTAGGTTGCTTCAACCAATTTTGTGTACACAACATTAGCTAGTGAGTTCGGATAAGCACCGCTTCGAATAAAGCTAGCAACTTTGGGTTTCGATTGCGTAACTGTATTTTGAACGAGTTTAATGGGTCAACTTGGTGAGCTGTTGCTATGGGATATTTGGTGATCGGTGACGTTGGATTCCAAGTCCTCAGTTCACTAAGTGAGGACCGGTGCATCATCAGTTATTTCAACCACTTCGGGATGTGTTCGGCCACTCGCTGTGATAGTTGTTGATCTGTTCTCTCTATGTTAACGTTACATCAGCTGCAAGTGAACTGGTACACAACATGAGGACAAAAGAGTTTGAAAAATTACTTACGCAGTTGCTCTGATGGATTGATTAGGAGGAACTCAATGTTTCAGATTTTGCAATCTTTCCATCCTGCGACTGATCAAGTTATCAGTGAACGAAAGGGTGAAACTGTTCGGCCAATGCGTTTACTTATGTTTTTGTGCGGGTCACATGACGTTTGTGGTATTATGACGACCACTGACTAGAACAAATCCAAATACGACTTCTCGCAACCTATGGCTTCTTCCTGTTTTTTAGTAAGACATTCACACAAACCTTCGAGTGGTTGTTTTTTCGAACATATTGCAACATTAGGCCACTAATTGTGGCATATCTAAGGGTAGTGCAGTTTGTTGTTCAAAACCTCATTTTTATTCATTGTTTAGCTCAGAAGTTGGCCTTGTCATTCACACCTATTTCCAGCATGCGGCATCTCCTGTAGAGGAAAGCATCTTCTTCTGACAAGTTGGAAGTCTGCTGCTTTGCTTGTTAATGAGTATAGCTGGCTAAATACGTTAAAACCAGCAGGTGAATTTATTACATATTTGTTCATTATTTTCATCGGAGGTAGTCCAGAGCAAGTCAGCAGATAGTCCACGTCTTCCGCTTAATAAAAAGACCACGATGATGATCATCCACAGAATTACTTACCTTATTTCTTACTGTGTTGACCAAAATTCACCATCTACACGTTTATCCGCCTAAATGGTTAATCAACTTCGAGGCGATCTTTGGTGGGGAAAAATTATACTAGTTATCATTTAGCTAACTGTTTCCAGAATTAATGGCTGTTTTAACGCCTAACAGACTAGCACACCACTGAAGGAAAAATGTTTCATCTGTGGAAGTTGTAACAATGGATACCCAGTAACTTTCTTCTGGGCTGAAAATAGCAGTGTTATGCGAATTTCGTGTCTAAATGAGCAACTTGTTGTGTGACTAACAATTATGGAAAAAGTTGTCAGTCTCCGAATTTAAAGCTTCGATAAAATCTATCACAATGATGAGGGATTCCATGAAAAATCTTCAGGAAGGTAAAATATCGTTTGAAGTTATGCGTTTAGCAGGTAAGGCTATCGGTTGTGCACTAGGGGATTCGGCGAAGTTGTTACACTTCTAAACGATTGGTCCCTGAACCTACTGAACAAACGTTTACATGATCTAGGCACTGAGGGTTGAACTACAAATACCGCCTCAATAACGGAGTGGTAATTTATTCGTGCATCAACCGCTGTTTTCGGAATATTCCACTGCAGGTCTTTATCCTATAAAATAAACTCCTTGACGTCATGCGTGCGCTGATTTGTGCGATTAGTTTTGTAATTATGATACATTGTTTGTGCCTATATTACGCCTTCTATGTAGCTTGGAGGGACAAACTGCTGATGGTTGACATATGTGCATAACTGATCATTGCTCACAGGCGAGAGTGGCTGAGCGTTCACATTTGATAATTCGGTCGTGCCTAATGTGAGGTCAATGGCGCAGTGGCTAACACGGTTGCCTCATGATTGGAATGGCCGGAGTTCAAATCCTGGCCGTGGCAAGGATATGCACTACTGACGAGCTCTAATGAGAGCGAACCTCGAGTCTAGTGCTTCTTTTCGAAAGAGGCTGGCTGGAAAGTCTATCTGAATACGAAGGCTGCAATCAAATGTGAGTGATGGTCAACTTGAAAATATATGCATAACTTTATTGAAGGTGTGTGCAAGTGACAGCAAAGCCAGTCTAACGTCGCAAGAGATTAAGGTCTCAAGGACAGCAAATCCATTATCGACGAGTAGAAGTTCTCGTTTGTTTTTACACGAATGAGGTCAAAAGCATGCCGTAATCATACATAATTGTCACAGTATGAATAGTGACATTTCTACTCCGGAGGTGTCAAATATAAAGTGAATTGTTTTGACCTATCCCTCTAAGGGGCTTACACAAATATACTCAAGTTAGCTCATGACCTTTTAGTTTGCTTAGACCCAAAATATTGTATTTGGGGTTGTTGTCAAGATCGCAGAGACAGTGATTGTAGACTTCGTTATATTTAACATTCTTGATGTTACTACTTAATTCATGCACTCATAGTAAATCGATGTTCGTTGAATGGAAGTAAATTGTCAGCCCACTATTTCCTTTGCCTAAAAGTATCAAATGACTTTAAAAATGCGGAAGTAAATTTTGGCTGACATACTGGCATCTTATATGCATTCAAATCTCATACATGTAAACAGTTATATCTGTGTCTCCCTCAGTGTTTGCCCCACAGCTAATTGCAGCGACTGATGCTAATCAAAGCTTAACAGTCATAGAAGAATTCAACGCCACTCTCGTATGTCCGATTGAGGGAGCACCATCCCCGACGTATGTTTGGTTTAAAGGTAAGACCAACTTTTTGGCTTCTTTGGTTCATTTTTGTGTGAAAAAACCTATAAACACCTGTCGCTTAGTGTAAAATATACTGTAAGTTGTTGTCATCGGACCTGAAAGACAGTTTTGATGTACTGAATGTAGAGCTAATGGTAAATGTGAAATCGTGGAGAGTTTTCGTATGAGAATGCATCATTACTTCCTCCATTTAAGCCCTATAATCTGGTTCAGTGCCCAACGCCAAATTGTGTATGAGCTCTAAATGGTGCCTCATTTTTGTGTTTTCAGAAACGTGTCGTGCAGAATTGCTACTAATTATCGAATACGATTGTTTGACTGATATGATAACTTGTAATTGTCTTCTATTTTACCACAATGAAGTTTGAGGACCTCAAAGTACGTGACTGTCCCAATGCATACACTGGCTATGATTACTGCTGAAAACATTTTAATTGTACTCTTGACAGAAGGAGCTTTGAGGTTTATGGTCACCATTCGTGTAAGTTAACTTAGTCACCACTTGATTGGACGGGATTTTTTGGTGCCAGTCTTTCTCACCGGTTTTCATATAATTGAAGTTCACTATTAGAGCCATAGCCAACATCTGCTGCTTGTCAACGGTTGAAAAGACCTATCAGTAGTAGTAGCACTCTGTTTTGATGAATGTCTGCAGAACCGGTACTCAACAGCTAGTCTACTCAAGACTGCGGCTAAGTGAACTTGTTAGGATGAAGACATGACTGCATTAACTGATAGAAGACAATTACTGTGGTCATGCACAAATTTTCTTTTGCATGACTGACTTACATTGTTCCTCACTGCCGGGGGCGAATGTCGTCGTTCAATTTAGAAACGGTTCATCAAAAAAAACATGTTCCAAATTTGTCTACAAAATGTAGGTTGCAATCGAACGTTCGAACTAGTAAACATTCCAATAAGGCTTCCCAATGCACTATTAAACACTTCTGAATAAGCCATGGTTGGAAACAGCTTTTACGGTATTTATTGTCAGGTACATGTGATTATGTGCCATCTCTCATAATGACAGTTTAGCGCTTTGAATGCACCGAGTAAACTACCGGCAACTTCTTACGCACAATGTGAATTATTGACCAATCGTTATTCGATAACTACAATACACATCTCATATTACCGTTCAGCTTAAACCAATTATAGCG
>QNGE01003791.1:0-75538 GCA_008508345.1 Paragonimus westermani | reverse complement strand
TGTCCCGCGTCTGTCACGTCTGCCATAAATAACACCCAACCAATGCATTCTTTACAACTTTTCCACGGGATAATACGTAAGTCAGTTAGACTATGAAATCCACGCAGCGTTTTCGTTGGTTGAGTTGAGAGCAAGGGTAGGTAAAATGTCTGGAATAATTTATTTTTCTATCAGTCATTTGCTTGAAATTTGGCAGATAAGTTTGAACGAAACTATGTGAGTTTCGATCAATTTTATTTTCAGTTGCCCGTGTTATGAAGCACAGTACACTCAGTAGTTCATTAATAGTCGGCAGCAATGCGTCATAATGGTGAACACTTTTGAGTTAAAATGACCGTGGAGAAACCATGAAAATATTTCATGAATATAGATGGTCTTCGTTCCAAAAACATGCGCACAAAACACAAACGCACGTCAGCCAACGAACTATGGGTGTGATTGGTGAATTGGTTGTGCTGGTGGGAAATAAGCCGTCACTGAAAACAAATTCATTTTTTTCGATACATATCTGCTTACTTCTTTCATCCATCGAATGAGTACAACCTGATTCCGACGGATGTGAATATATATGGACGTTTTCGACCCGGGAAACAGCGGTCTACCTTGGCTCTTTCTTTAAAACTCATCTGCTTATGCCACTCGGAACCTACAAGTGAAAGATATCGGTTTTATTTTTGGTAGACATTTGTTTACAGCAAGCTGACTATTACAAGCAGAAATCGGTCAATCCTTTAGACCATTTATGTCTGACTTTTGCGGTGACTACGTGGTTCGAAAGCTTACTATTACCTTGATGGTGTTTGAAATGTTCTGCAGTCCTCTTCTCTCCTAAGCTTAATTTTCTGTCTTGCAACGTCCTCATTAGGGGCATCGGCGGGATGTTGATTCTTTAAGTAAAGATTTTCTCTCTTTCTAACTGTTTTTGAAACGGCAAAAATTTTGACCCAAGCTGAATCACAGCTACTCAGTCAATAAGGAGTTATCAAGTCAAACACAGAGTTTGACAATATGCTGATTCGAAATGGTTTCTAAACAACTGAATTTTACTGGTTAACAGCACATTTGCCAATCGCTTGCGCCGTTTGTCTGAAACTTAATAATGTGCGTAGACCAATACAGTTGCCGAAGGCAGCTACTAGAGCTGATCTCGCTTATAGGCAAAGAGCAGAAATGGTGAAAACCTCTCTAAGTGATTCAACGTAACGAAAATTATTCTCAGCACACTTACTTCCATATTATCTGATTAGTATGATCAGTTATTAGAAGTTAATAATGTCCAGTCTAACAGAGATTGTCTTTGCGATATTGAAATTAACTTGAACTATATCCTTAACTTAGTTTATCTGATTATCTCATGAAGCGGGTAAATACTTACCAGTCTAACAGAGATTGTCTTTGCGATATTGAAATTAACTTGAACTATATCCTTAACTTAGTTTATCTGATTATCTCATCTTGAACCCATGAAGCGGGTAAATACTTACCTTGATCAAATGATTTTGTGTCTCATGGAACAATAAACGCAGTCGTATCTAAGTTCGCTACTCATGAATTTATGAAATCCGAAAAATTTAGGACACTTCACTGAGCATACCAGTGAAAGCAAGAGACTCGCCGGTTCAATACTTCTCTCTGAATATGAATCATTTCGGTACTCACATGCTAAACAGGCAGTTTTAAACTACCTGCCCGTTGACAAGTCCGTCTGCACTACATTGAAAGCCTGTATGGATATCGTGTCCAAGTAATCAAAATCATGAATATTCCGTTGGTCACTAGGAAGATTGATACGGTGAAGAATTATTTGCAGTCATCCATTGTTANGACACTTCACTGAGCATACCAGTGAAAGCAAGAGACTCGCCGGTTCAATACTTCTCTCTGAATATGAATCATTTCGGTACTCACATGCTAAACAGGCAGTTTTAAACTACCTGCCCGTTGACAAGTCCGTCTGCACTACATTGAAAGCCTGTATGGATATCGTGTCCAAGTAATCAAAATCATGAATATTCCGTTGGTCACTAGGAAGATTGATACGGTGAAGAATTATTTGCAGTCATCCATTGTTATCCGGTCAAGCGACAATGGAGAACGAACGCACACATTCACTAGTGTTAGCAGAATGATGTTAACCGGCCATGCAAATAATTTTACATGACCAAGAAACCAGGCTACTACTGAATACGATAAAGAAAATGGATGAGTTTCATATGTTAGCTGTGCTGAGGATTCTTTAAGGTGAGCCGGAAAAAGAGATACTTTTCTTCCAGAATTCAAGCATCAACAGTTTGAAAGAGGTTTGTTTCCACGACAAAAAATATACACGGTTCTCTTTTCAGTAAACTGACGGAAACCCCCATCAGTAGCACTGTTGACTTCAGAAATTGTACATATTGTACTGACTCGAGATCTTGTTTTTACCGCTGAGGTGATTAGGATTCTAGTACCGAGTTCACCCCGTGTAAAACAATCAAAATCCAACCCACTTAGGTGAAATGTTAGTATTAATTTAAAAGTAATAATATCACTGGAAGATTGGTCCATTCCTTTATTCAGTAGAATTTTTAACCTCTTCGTAAACTTTCTGCGAAAGTTTAGTGTGCTTTTCCAATTACATTGAATTTCTCCGTAAATTACCATCTTGACAAACGGTTTCCAAAACCTGTTTTATGAAGTTCGAATTCACGCGATTTAAAGCCCAAGAGAACGATTCACAAACATTATACCTAGATGTCTCTCACTACACTGACAGTTTGTTTAGCTTAGACGGGAGCAGCTGTGCTTCTCAATCCACGGCTGAATTAATCAAAAAAAATGTTCAAGTAGCTAGAGCACCAAGAGTGTTCGAAAAGTGAAGTTAAAACGCCACTGAATGTCACATTTCCGTTCTGTTCGCATGATTGTCTATCAATTAAACGTCAACATAAAACATCGATGCATAATCACCGATGTGTAGTCGAGTGGTTAATTGATTCTGAACTGAGCACCGCCCACATTTAATGACATATTTTTATTTAGAAAAATAAACTTTACAGTCAGCCTTTCCAAAAATAGGCTTTTGACTTTGTTGGCGCCCATCAGTTCCGCACATCCTCGTCACAACTTGAAGTTTTAAACTACGGCTGACTCTACCGGAACGACCGAACATCTTCAAAAATATTCACTAACGAAGGTGGTTACGAGAGTAAATGTGATAAGTCGATCTTGTTTAATAAAATTTCAGTAGTGTAGAAATGGATGTAAAACCATTGGAGCAGTCGATTTTAATGTTCGTTGCCAAAATGAACCCACGGAAAGTTTACCTGAATGTGAAAGATAAGACAAAAAGTGATGGACCCCAGTTTGAAATGGCGATGTGATGAAAATTAGTTAAAACCTTTATGCTACGGCATACAAGAGAACACCCAAATTAAACTGTTTACTTCCTGAGTCACATTCACCAGGCCATTATTGTAAAGTTGTATTTATATTTTTGAGATCATACATTTAGTTAGCAATTACGCCTATCTTCGTCAGTTTTGAATTGCAATTCTACACTCGTTTACAGTGAAACGTTTAGTTCGTTCACTTGCAAATTGGATGACATGTAAAGAAGTGGCTGTGTTCTGGCAGTTGTCCTGTGAATCAGGTGTTTTATTTCGCGAACCGTTGTCGTTGATTCAAATCATCTTATCCTATGCATTTGATCGTCAATGTGTATCGAAAAACTGAATTCTGTTTATATGCACTTAGTGAGCTGTAGAAATGAAACAGAGCTCAGGAATGTTTTTAAGTGAAGATAAAACTTTCCGTGGCTGAACGAAGCATAATATACAGAAATTTTTGTCCAAAGTTCTATATTCTTGGTCAAACTATTGTGTTTTGTATATTTGGCTTTTTTAAGTAATGTGATAAAAGCCAGTAAATCTACGAAATACGCCACGTCAAGAGACATGTTTTGCAGTCTTTCTGTTTATTAGAAAGCCTTCCACGAACAATCTTTCTGACAGCAGTAACTACGCTTTCTTTGAAGTAAACTGTATTGTTATTGGGCTTAGTATATTGGTCAGATTGCCTCCAGTCTGAAGTTCGTTGCTATCTGTGGTTTTTAATTGGCAAATAATTGGGTCTCTGAAGCACATGGATAGCGATAATGGATCATTTCTAGTTGAATAGCAAGAGGAGGAGAGTTTCAACAAAAGCGAATGTTGCTACGACAACATAAAAACGGCGCTAAGGGGTGTGTGACAGCAGTTAAACCACAAGCCAAACGTCCGACTTCCACAACCTTCTCCAGTACCGTGGTTGATTGACAACTCACTTGTCTGTTGTAACAGTTCTGTTTCAACTTGGCTTGCGTAGGCGCTGCAATAGATTGAGAAAGGTGCAGAAGTTGTAACTATTTTGAGGTTCTTTTATCGTGAGTTAGTTTTAATGCAGCTTTGCTGTATAACGTCATTCAACTCAAACCAAAACGCATCCTTCAACGCTCAAATAATTTGCGTTTCGAAAATACCACTGTAATGAAACGATTTCTGTTTCAATTACAATTGTTCGTAAAGAATGCTACACTTGCACGTGCATGACTTTAGTGATCATCATCGTGTAATTATCCGTGTTTTCTTATTCAGTGAGAAGAACGTTGAAGAGCTATTCAAAATGATCGATAAAAACGGAAATGGAAAGATTTCCCGAGGAGAACTACGCCGATTTCTACGATATTCCAAGTACAAAGTTCCTACCGAAGTACTTGATGCATACTTTGCCAAATTAGATTTGAATGGCGACGGCGAAATTACCCTGGATGAACTCAAACTGGCACTAAGTCACCGCCGTCGCAGAGGGCCACGTACAGTATGAATGAATTGGCAGAAAAATGTAAAATGAATATCAAGTCCAGAACGAACCGGGCAAACTGTAACAGTTTTGTACAAAACTTTAGGATAATCGCCTAAGATTTGTGTATAACTAATTACGAACTGGTGTTTGATCGATCAAAAACGATTTCTTTAAAACCACAAGTTGAATTTTCTTCTGCAGGCACCTCAGTCTGTATCCTGTTTCACTTAGGCGTGACGTAAATATTTCTCTGCAAAACTAAATAGGCGAATTTGTTTAAGAGTCATCAACCTTTACCAAAGTTGAACGGTTATGGCAGTTTTAGTAGCATGTAATAATCGCATTTCAAGCGGAATGCGGGTTTTTGTTAAACGTAAAAGGGATTACACCATTGTTAGGCCGCACCACTTACTGAAATATGCTTCCGGGTTATTATTGCAACATACTACGACAGATAAATTTTTTAGATAAATATAAATGATGTTGCTTAAACTTGAACAGCGTCAGTATTTGGACAAGCAGGCAGTTGATATGTAATCACGCACGTCAACATCACCAGGACAAGAATACTTTGTTAATCCACGCAGTAATACACTATGAAGTTTGTGGCGCAACTTAGCACACTAAACTTGTTTGTTAATGTAACCCGTAACAACGGAATTGCCTGCACAAATTGATTACGTACACGAAGAGTCTGTGGGTTTGTTCTAGAGGTATTCCTTTCACCTGTATTCATCTGCTGCAATTTCGACTAGTTAGGTTGGTACTGTGGAGATCTGTAGGCTACACATTAGTTACGTTGGAATTAAAATTGCCGAGATTATCTCAGACCTAAAGTTAATCAGCGTCGCATGCAATGCTGCATTTTACGTCACTTAAGCCCAAGGAGGAGTTGCGCTGCTCACCTCAAAAATGTGGAAAATAGATTTTTCATACAAAGTAACAGTTCTCGGCCTGAAACGTTCTTGCAGATGAAGATTACTTCGGGAGTAGCTTATTTGGAGGCGAAATCCGTTTATCATAACTATACACAGTATTGTTGATTAAAAACCCCGTTAGATGAGTGGATTTAATGGTCATGCGACACTATATGCCAATTTAACTTTGAGAGTTTAGACATAAAACTTTTTCAGGAATTCACACATTCAAAATAATTGGAATGCATATTTAGGACCAATAGTTCTTAACTTTGTTCAGCAGGGAAGTTTGCCAAATTACGCAATATCGATCACCGTCGTTTATATCACAGCACGTGTCTACATACAGATAGTCTGTTGATACGCTGTCGTTTTGTTTCTAATCTTGGTGAACAACATTCCCAAACAACATGAGTACTAAACCAGCCTAGAACGCCAGTTTAGTGATTATCATCCCGATGATCTTAACAGCCGCTGGACCGAGCCCTTTCTAAAGCGGGTACTGTAGCATGCGGCACGGTGGTTCGCAGATCGAGCAGGCATTGGATCTCGGAGAAACCTGTAGAGTTGTCAAAAACCAGACAAAATTCCTTCTGGCAATTCAATTAACAAGTCTAGAAAGGATACCGGTAAAAAACTGAAGAATAGCGTGATCGCCGAGGGTGAGATTAGCTAACGGATTAAGTTATGGAAACGGAGATCACCTCTGCTTCCAGAAATACTGTCAGACTCTCCAGTTGTGTAAGTTACACCCGTCCAGAGTGACCTACTGCCAGTGAATTCATCGGCGCGGCAGATGGCACACCCATCCACGATAAGTCTGCAAGGTTGGAGCGCTGCCGGAACACTGAGGTTCAATTTAGCTGGCCTCCTGCCTCTATTGTGTTGCCTTCATAAACGTGTGACGTAGCATCCTGATGAGTAGATTTGCAATCACCTACTAAAACTGAGGTCCGCTACTGTATTTCGGATATCAAACATGATAGGGCTGCTGATCCAGATGATCTGATGCTGGAATCTATCAAAAATGGTGATAAGGCATTGGCAGAGACCTCGACGCAGTTGATTCGATGTGTATCGATGTTGAAATCCATCCCTCTGTGCTCAGGTCACTCACTAATAGATCTTGTATTCAAGAAAGCCTCCAGTGAACAACGAACAGGAATCAACTTAACCCTAGTCATTACAAAAGCCCTGGTATTCAATATATTTCGTCGCCTCACTGAAGCCCGAGAGACAAACATTGGGGAAGATTAGGCAAAGTTTCCTCCTGGAGGATGTCATACTAATCAAATATTCATACTGCGCCAAATTCTGGAGCAGTGTCATGTGTACCATCAACTAACAACCATCTGTAATTCTCACCCATAAAGAAGCGTTTGATTTAGTGGTTCTATCTGCGTTTTGGAGTCTCTTGGACGCAGATGTGTACCAACTAAGTGTGTGAATATGCTGCCGGGCTTTCTACTCTAACTGCAGCTCAGGTATGTATTTACGTCGAACCGTCTAGCAGTTTCAACATCAAGTGCGTCTTACGTCCAGAGTGTTCATTTTCACCAATTTTGTTTAATTTTATCACAGAAAAATAATGGAGTACTTTCTGTGGCACCCAGAGTATGCCAGCATAGACCCCCTGTGTGATGACAGACTGACAGAGCTTCATTGTGCTGACGACAAGGTGCCGCTGTTTGATACCTTCCATGCCACACTCCGCTCAGTTCTACAAAATGAGTTTTATAACTTCAAGGTGCAAAGTGCTTATGCAAAACTACATTGATCACATCGATTCAAAGTTGGATAATGAAGTGGTGAGAGTTGTTGTTCGTTTTATTGGTTGGGAAGCTGTATCAGCGACAATCGATGTGTAGGGAATAAATCAGGAGGAAGTTTCGTGAGGGATTTAGCGATATCCGCTAATCTGGACATCTCTGACAGAAGAAGGATATCTCTCTGAGGCTTAAAAGTTGCGTGAATACGGTGACATTGTGGGCTGTATTATCTTACCATATCGAAACTTGGCCACTCAGAGTAGCAGACGTGAACAGTCTTCAGGCATTTGACCAGCGATGTCTGCGTTCAGTCGCTCGTTTCAGGTGGCTCCAACGAGTAAGCAACGAGGAGGCTAGGAAACGGGTATTTGGTAGGGATCATCAAGCGAGTCACGTGCTGAGGATGCCAGCTGGTCGTCTGTCGCACCGTGCACTGTTTGCCGACGCTGCGGTCGACTGGCCTAAGTCGCGAGATGTACACACGAGGACCTGACGCAGAGATGTGAAGTTGTCCACGTAAGAGTTAGCAAGTGTAGGTCGGGTTCATCTCCCAGGTTGGGACCTCGCGATTCACAGAATCTACCGTTCAGAACCTCGGGTAAGATCTCGACCGATCTGGCTCAGAGGCTTGCATTTAATGGTGTTTGGCGGAGTTATTTGTGAAATAATCGCACCCAATGACGTGGAGAGTGAGTGTCTTAAAGGTGTTTTGCTGATAACGTCTTACTTTCGCATACAGCCCTATTATGTTTGTTTGATGATAAATGGGGGGAAAAAAATTGGGAATAACACAACGTTACGAGCAAATTGTAATACTCTACGTTTCAACCAACTCGGGTGGCCTTCCTCAGACTGCGTTTACGAAACCAAATGCGGTGACTGCAACGCCAGTTACATTGGATGGACAAGTAGACAACTGAAGGTACGTGTTGCCGAACACAAGAGGCACACATGCCTCTCAACATCAGAGGCTAGAGAAGGATTCGGCCATCGCACTACATGCACTGTCAGAGAATCACAACGTACGTTTTGATCAAGCTCGAGTGATACACAAGGGTCTAGCTTACTACGGGGAGCGGTGCTGTGCTGAAGCGCTCAAAATTTACACAAAGCACGCTTGTGTAAATCGCGATGATAGTAAACCCCTGTCTGCAGTGTGGCGTGGATGGATAAACAGCACCAGACACGGACGCGTCTTAACTACATCTGTCTCACCCCCGCTTAGTGGGCAAAGGATTAGACCAGTCCGGTCAGATGCACAACAAATTGACCTAACCACGGCAAATCCCATGTGATCTCTGTTCCTCTGTCAAGGTGATTTCGATCACAACACTCCTGAGGAAGGCCACCCGAGGTGGTTGAAACGTAGAGTATTACAACTTGCTCGTAACATTGTGTTATTTCCAATCTGTTTATCATTTGGGAAAAAGACTTTGCTACTCTTGATAGTTGGGTCTTCCCTTTCTGTTATCTTCTTCCTAACTTGACCTTGATATTTTCTTCATGGTTCTATGGCAGTTAGGCATCAGTGAAAACCACTGGTGTATCGGTGTCTGTGATTAAGATGAACCAATGTGCTACCAGGTCGTAAAGGTCGTTTAGCACTTGTGCACTCGAGTGTGTGAAATGAATTCTCCACTTCTTAAGGGGTAATCTGGTTGTTGAGAGTAGTCACTTAATATCTGACCGGTTACTTCTTTGAACAATATTATAGTGAAACGAATAGACAACTCGGAATATCCAATAAGTATACGTATACAACGTGGATGAGGGTGCAGCACATAAGATGGGGGAGTGTTTATAACTTATCCAGTATTTTTGAAACAGTTTGTCTCCTTTATGAACTTGAATAAAACAACGAGAAGACGCAATTCATGTGATGTTCTCCAGAGTAAAATTTCGTACATTCTAATCACACATGAATATGTAACTAATTTTAAACGAGTCAAAATTCCACAGAGCGGAAGTCATGGCTTAAAGGATTAAATAGACAGACACAAAAAAAGAAAATCACAATTGTGGGACTGCTGACTACCAGGGTAGCTGCAGTGTCAACACAAATTGTTATGGAACACACAGAGGGGGACTGTGACGTTTAATGGCCAAAGCCTCAGCAAACTGGAGTATGCGTTTCCGGTTGCTCCGAAAGATCACCGAGAACGCGTCGGAAACTTTGACTATGTGTCCTGTTTGTATTATGTGCCTTGCGAGGGAAAATGCGGGGTGCCGTCCATCGGCATCCAGTATTGTTGCATAGCCATACGAGATCACAACAGCAAATTAAATGCTTTTCTCTCCTTATTCAATAAGAAACCAATAAGTCAAAGTAGCTGGTTTCGCCATAGCTTGGAATAAACGAACTAACTACCATAGGTGTGTGATGAATGTACGTGTGATGATGTACGTTTTGGTTTGTGGGCGGGGGATGTGACTCGTTTTTTTGCTACAACATTTCAAGCACATCTTGAGGCATTGCTTTAAATTGTGATCACTGCGATGTTGTTGAATATGCACCAGTTAACTTTAACAGTCAGTGTGGCTGGAAAAATTGCCGCATGGAAAATGTGATCCATCACATAGGCAAACACCAAGAGATGTTCACAGAAGCGCTGACAGAAAAAACAAGAATTCCACAGAGGTACAAACTGCAAAATGATCGTGAGCAATGGCTATTCTGTATTAAATAGAGGTGGGTGGTAAGTGATAAATTTGCCACGAGGTTAACAGTTATTTGCTCCGAGTACATACCTGAAGAGGATGAATCACAAGAACCAACCACGCGAAAAATTCCCTGTTAAACTCAGCCCACTTATCACCTTCATAGAAAACTTGTTAGTCTGCACGTTGGCTATTGAGGATGTAGCTAACGTGCACTAAACATTTCATGAGCAGTCTGCACAGGTTGCGCCGATTGGGAAAATGCTGAACAGATCGACACAACAAAGTAAAATAGACCTGCGTATCTGAAGTGGGAAACCGAGATGCTTCGGCAGGGTGGTATTTGCTCTACACTGACCACAACTTGAGCAGGTTATGTAAATTTACCTCCACGGGTTTGTTCACAGATGTCACCCCAACTAATCAGATGTTGGATGAAAATTTCCCATTGCAAAGCGCTGGTAAAGAGTTACCAATATCAACAGTTCATTCGCAGAATACACCGTAGTCACAACAGAAATGAAACGTTTTCATTCTCTAGAGAAGCAGAAGTGAATTGACGGGACCGAACATCATCATGCCTGAAGAAAAGGCATATTGTGATATGTTAACATTTCGTTTGCTCTCATCACTCGCAAACTGGCGTGTTTCACGTTTGCGACTGACGAGAGTAAACGAAATGTTAACCTATCACAATATTGATTCGTCAGTACCAAATTTGCAATAACATGAAACGGGTTTTTTATATCGAACAGTTAGGGAGCCGCGTGGATAGTCAATCGGTGGGTTAGAAAAGGTCACTGGGCGCAAGGAAGGGTCAAGTTTACGAGCAATTGTTCCTGAACCCACCGGGTCGGCTTCAGTCGATTGATTGCAATCGCCTCGGCAAACCGCAGGAATCTCGAATCGGAGTGACATAATAGGATTCTGATTGCACCAATTGGGTTGATAACGTGACCAGTGGTCAGGACGTGTTTTGCGACTGCGGACGCTGGTTGCCTGCGTGTTTCAACGACATTGTCGTTCTTTTGTAACACCGAGCTCTGCACCCATTTGGGCAAATGTGCCTTCACTCTGGAGATCAAGCACCTCTTGGTTCTGCACATGTAACTTTCTTTACAGTTACATGTAAATTGGTAGACACAATGTGAGGTGGCACCGACAGGCTGATCTCCTCTGATTGAACGGACAGGCACTTTCTGGGTCNCAACATTTACCAGTCACACAGTAACAATCAACATCATTTTACATTCAGTCCATCACAGCTCCTGCCGTTGAGTGCAACATGTACAGGCTGACATGATCACATACATTTGCGTGCATGTCAGAGGTATGCCGTGACTTATTGGGAACACCTCATTCTTGCATAGCAATTTCGAAACTATCCATTTTTGCACGCTGACCGACGCTTATTCTATTTTTGTACCGTGCTATCGAGAAATCATCTCACTTATTAGTGCTAAATTGGTTTTAATAATACAACAAATAACGACTTTCTACGGGTTTCACAGTTATAGTCGAATAATGTGCAATATATTAAAAACGTTGTCATGCTGCACCACAGATGCATTGTGTTACACAACCGATAGCCTACTATTAAATCTATTTATTATGCGTATCGATTGGCTGACTTATATTTCGTAGTTTCCTCCAAATATAGTCCTTTGTTTTGTGTACACTTTGACTTATTGTTGGTTCCGGTGAAGGAAAGTCTTCGTTCTTAAGTCTGACTGATCGTGTTGAATGCAATAGTGCACTCGTGTTTTCTTCGTCGAAATTCCAATCAAAAGCCACAAACGTTTTCACCTTATACGGCTGCTCCCCATTAAGAAGTCGTGCAATAAATCGATTGACCGTTAACTGATCAGCATCCGAACAGCTAGTTTGTAAAATACAGTTGTATTTTCCAAAATCTCGCCGACCCAAAGGTGGAAACGATGAGTGAACATGTGTCCTACGTGGGACGGATTAATGAAATCGGGTGCCCATCAGCAGTACAAAGTAATGATTGTGTGTGGGACTACCTAGTTTCACACACATACAGAAATTAACAACATCCTTAACTGAGCGTCTTTCACGGACACAACAAGGTGAGGAGTTACATAATCTTATAGGAGTTCAAATTTTTCATGCGTCTAAACGTTGGCATTATAGTGCAGGCATTTTAGAACATATTTGGAAAATATACTTAATGGATTTGTTATATTCATTGACAATTTACCGGAAAACGAAAGTATTACGGCTGTGTGTACTGTATAATTCGGCTTCTACCCATGTGGTCTGACTTATATTTCATGACATATTCATACTAGCAAGACCCATGAGGGAAACCGTATCTGATCCTGCTAACCGTTGTGTGTAAGAAACACGCGGGTGTGGAAATTGATTTGCGACTGCATGTACACATGTAATAAGTCAAACCCCTTGCTGATTAAAATGTGTGTCAGGATTTGAGAACCGAATCGCTCATCTCTTTACTTCAGTTTTTCCACACATCTCTTTTGCACAAAATATTTACACCTAATAATTCCAACCTACTGTTTTTTACTGATGGAATTCCTCTCACCCGGTGGACAGGCACCGTTGTAACCCAGTGGCATCAGGAACCATCAATCACGTCATGGACTACATTGAAATTGTTCAAATTACTTCGTCCTGTAAGTAACAGCTATTGCAATCGCTATCGATAGGATATCAGTGTGCTTCTGTTACACAGACAGTTCAAATTCCAAATCTCAGCGCAATTCGTATCAGTTACTACACTACTGTAGAGAACAGAATTAGGGAGGAGATGGTACAAAACACCCAAATTATTCATAGTCACGGAGACTATCAACAGTAAGCACTAAGCAGACCAGGTGTATCTTTGATACTTCAACTTACGGCAAACATAGAGCCAACAAGTAACGACAATGCTGCAAGCATGTTAATAAGATATCCACAGAACAGTCAATCGAAAAAATGCTCTAACATCAAGGCATTTGATTGACCGGTGTGTCTGCACAGGGGGCAGATGGCTGGACAAAGAGTGTGGTGAAAACCAACAAGAGGTTAACAACCAACTTGTAGTATCTGAGAGAGCAGATGAGTAATAGGCCAGTAGGAATCAAACATAATGACGGATTAGCCCATCAGATTAGCAAACTTACGAAAACAGAGGTCAGGACGGTCCTCAAGATATTCTAATCAGACAGGTTTGGTGGAATCTGAACCAAATGATTACAGCAGATTAAAAATCAAGAACTAAGACGGTCACTCAGCAAATCTCTTATCCACGTACACGCTTCGACATATCCAGCTTGAATCGCGCATATCTGTCAAACTGAACGCCCAACAGCCCAAGGGGTTAACAGCCTATGCCTTCTGGAATAAAAATCACAACAGTGCACAAGCTTTATTGTTGCTAATATGTATTTCAAAATTAGACTACTCGACAGATTTGAGTAACGTGACTGTACCGAAGGTCATTTCAAAGAAAACCGATTTCAGCTGTATTGATCATTTCGTATACAAATGAATGTAGCTCTCAATGCAAGTCAGTTTTGACAGGTGGTCTCCAAACACCGTTTTAGGTGACGTGATTTTCGAAATTGACTGGAAATTGAAGAGCACCTTAAATATTGTAAATTAGCCTTCAAACGCTGGAAAGGACACATTTTCGACAGTTCAGTCTTTAATATTTTCACTGTCAACATATCAAGCTCGATTTCCAAGGTTCGCCCTTCTTCCGGAAAGCTTGTCCATCTATAAACACACTTCCAGTTCACTAAGTCACGCTGGTGACCCTCCAAAGTACACGATTATTTAAGTTACTCGAGAAATGTCGCGTTTGTGTGTTTCTCTTTTGGATTGCGAGTTACCGAGTGACAGAACAACGAAATGACTGCTACTGATGTTGGGATAGATGAATCTCGAAGATTTCCTACAGAGACTGAAGGAATAAGCTGTTCCTAATCGGGCAAAGAAGTCTTGATTTGTTGAAAAATGTGAAACCTTTGTTCACCATAGTTCGTTCTTTGTACGCCCAGTTATTTTGATTGGTGAAAATGGGTTCGGCAGTATACTGTGAACCATGTAAGTATTCATTGTGCGGTCAATCTTATTACACCTTAAACTGTATTAACACAATCAAAGCGTCACAAACGTGGTGATGGCGAGAACCGATTTCGTTACCGTCAAGATAGGATCGTTAAGACAGAACCTTCTTTTCGTTTAAAAAAGTGTTGTACTGTCTGAGTGCAATCGGTTCGATGCATCACAGAAAATGAATCCATCGTAACTTCTTACTGTGAACAAGATCGTCTTTAGAGATATATCGTTCATTTTGTTTCTAAAGTTTCTTGTACACCGTGGTCGCCGTGGTCTGTAGAAATGGAATACAAAATAAGCATACAGTCTTTGAAGCTTAAAGCCCCTCAGATAGCGGAATAGCCAACATAGATCAGATGGCTGCCCTTGTTAGGTGACTTAGCATTGAACCATACTGGTAAAATCACGTGTGCACATGATGTGAGGAGGATTTAAAATGGGACGATTTGGTTTTTCCCGGGGATTGCTTAAACTAGCCAGAACGACACATCACGAAACACTTTGAACCCAACTCAAACTACAAGATATATAATTACCGTAAGAATGAAGACTAGGGGCGTAAGCAGTATCTGTAAGGTACAAATTGATGTCAGAAGAGTTTGCGAGGAACGTACATACGTGTGAATATACTGCATGAGATCAACTCGTAAACGCATTTACATGAAATGTCTTTGGATATTGGTCTATGTAGAGGAAGCACACACACAATTCATATTTTGGACTTTCAAATAACGTCTTATGTCACGTGCATTCACATTGTACAGGCGAGGTACTTTCACGAAAATCTCTTGTTCACGCGCATAATTCATAACACCTCAAGTTGTTCCGCAGATTAACCGTTCTTCGAATAAATCGTTCTAGAACAGAATAACCTCGAGGATGTGCGTCTCGGATTAAACCGATATTTTCAAATCGGCTGAAGAGAATGATTACGGAGCTGGTCAGCTTATTTCCATTCCGACGGTGACAAGAAAAGTCGATCAAACAGGAAATATAGGGCTGACAACCAGGAGGGTGATCTGAGTTAATATAAAAGGATAGCCAATGTGTACCAAAACTGATTGGTTTTTTCCCAGACAGAAGTTTTACGGAATTGGGTGAGCTTGTAGGTGATTCAGCTAGTAGGTGGTTCAATTTTATCTAACGGTTATTTTTCTGGATTTCTCAAACTTATTACCAAATTAATTGCAAACACTGTTCAGGCATACATATTCGACTATCACACTGTGGTTTGCTGTATAGAATGATGCTCATTTTACTGATATAAGGAAATGCTACCATTTGCTTTGAGGAGTAAATCACGTGACCTCAAAAAACAAGGGGTTAGTGGCGAAACAAAAAGTGGGGAAAGTGGCAGCATCAAAATTTCTGAAAAGCTGGCTACCAACAGTGAGATTTGATATCCAATGATATAGAGAAATATGTATCCTTTCAGTCACATTGGCAAAGCAGATGACATTGGCACTGTCAAATGAAAATATTCTTCAGGGTATGTTAAAAAAGAAAAATATGAGCAACTTCCCTGTCAGAAAACCAGTAACCATCCAGGACATTGGGGTGCCAGCTCATTCAAGACTAATACATGAGAATGATAAAACGCTGTTTTTGTATTGACACGATTTCAAGGAACCCAGTGTGGTCACTGAACAGAGTTCGGGAATTATGGGGGTGGGTGGTTTTAGCCGAAGAATGGCATCAAACAACTAGGGGCAGATAGTTCCTGGATAAGCGATGATCTGAAAAGTGTGAGGCAATAATTCGATTCAACAGCCCATGGTGTGGAAGGGCAGTTTAATGAGAACATTGTAATAGTCAGAACTTGCATTTGCAATTTGTCATTATAAACAACCTGGTTTCCAGTGCATTCGTTACCATAACGCCAAGTACCATAACTTTACACTGACTGACCGTTATCATATCGGGTATGATTACCAAGGCCCGCATTTATACTCGTAGTCTTTCGTTGACCGTGAAACTGAGGTTACACAATATTTTTCCAGGTACTTAAACATGCAGATGTGAACGCAGTTGACTGCTGTTTTTTTGGTACAAGAATTGAAGGGAACTGCCGAACAAAGCCGTCGAGTTTACTGTCCGATGTGACACAGATAAATGTTCGAAAAGAGTATTTCAATTGGCCCATTGCTTTGCTGCGGTGTTAATTTCTTCAGTGTATCGCTGTCGTTCACGGTTAGGCAAACATAGACCATTATACTTAGCATCGTTTGAATCGTGAGAAACCGGCACAAAAGTGCATGGCGTTTCGCTGGTGTGTGATGAACTCTTGTGTACGTCCATAACAGAAAATTGGATGGTCATCATTTCTCGATAGCGACAGATCACGCGACATGCTCATTGATTCAGTGAACTTTAAAATTTGAAAAATTAAGTCCCTTTTGGCCATCTGAATAGAACAATCAGAAGATAAAAATGGTATGAACTCATTCCGCATACTCTCGTCTGTCGTACACATGTGACCATCATGAAAACAAAATGAACAGGACTCAAGTGAAGCGATTAAAAGTACAATTGGGGCAGATCTTGACTGGTACTTTGTGCTAAACCCACGGTAAACATAGATAAACAATCAGTTGTTTTTGTGCGCATAGAACTCTTGAATCGATACAATGTATAGAAAAACTTAATAGTGTCACAGACATAACGTGTTATGTTGATGTTGATTCTTTATTTACGAACGTGCCACTAAGCGAAACGGTAGATTCCATGTGTGGCTTCGTTTTATCCAACTCCCTTTTTCTTCCAATCCGTGTTGACTACTTGAAGCGTTTAATTTTACTATGCATGGAAAATATGAGATTCTATTTTTCAGGTAAGGGCTTCCAACAGATAGATGGCGTAGTCACTGGGAGCCCACTCGATTCTGTTTTAGCCGATGTGTTCATGACATTACTTCCAGTTGTGGACGAACTGAAACTCAGTAAACGATAAGTAGACGACATGTTTTGATTGGACAAGTCAAGAAACATGTAGAAAGAACGATTCAATCTATTACCGCACTCCACCCAAATCTCTCAGTCACGGTTAAATACGACAGTGTGAAGAGTTTGCTATTCTTGGACATCCTGACTAGACACCGTTCAGACCGATCTATCAAACGTTCAGCAAACTGTAAACCAACATAGACGGGACAATACATGAACTTCATGAGTTTTGTTCCTGTTGCATACGAACGGTCGCGGGTGCGTACACTGCTTTTCAGAGCCTCAAACAGTGTTTTGTAAAACATTTCGTGCTAAAAATTTTCCAGAACGTTTCACCCGGAAGTGAAGTAAACTCGCTCTTGTGGAGAAAAAACAACTGTGGAAGTGTCTAAAAAGGCTGCCTACACCAAACTTCCCTTCAAGAGTGATAGTCTGATGAAGACCTTTGGAAAGATAATCAGTGGCGCGTTGAAGTGTGTGTGTTATGCAGCAAAACTTGTTCTGCACCCACAAACGACAACGTTATCTCTACCCCCGGTCAAACAGTAAATCCCTGTCTTCTGCCAATCATTGCATCTATCAATTTTCCTATAGTTGCCGGGACCACATTGGTGGGACAGAAAGGATTTTCAAGACAAGGGCCAAGGAGCACATCTTAGAATGGTTGATAGTTTTACTAACTCACATACCAATGAGTGACACCCAGCGAGAAAGAAACACCGTCTCATTCAGTGGAAGGCGCTTATCGACCACAGGTCACAGTGTCAATATTGCATCTTCATTGAAGGTCTTGGTGAACGTCCACAGACTACAAATTCTCAAGCACAGTGAAACACTGTTGATCAGCCGTCGACGGCCGGTTCTATGCATAGAAAACAACTGTTTGTCAACCCTTGTTTACCGTGGGTTTAGCCGTAAGTGCCAATTACGATCCAGCCCGATTGGTACATTTAATCGTTTTACTTAAGTTTTGTTTTCATGCAAGTCACACGTTTATGGATGACGAGAATGTACGAAGTGAATTCACATCGTGATTTGTGTCTACTGACTACCATATTCAAACATTACTGCCGGTTGAATATCGGTTAAGTTTCATCTGGTTTAGTTGGCTGGTAGTGAAAGCTTATTATCAATCATTGTCTTGAGAATTGTAATGGAAATCTATGGTTCCGACGCTAGGTGTGCAATGACTGTGCCACAGAGTAAGACAAGGTTTACTAAGACATGTTAGCCGGTCACACATATGCACTTTGCTGAGTTTATTAATAAAATATGTAGGGGAGTTGGCGAAATGGACTTTGTCAGTCAAAACAATTTCTGTTCGGAGTAAAATTGCATCGTTTCTTCTGTCCACCTTCCGTCAAGCTTTGTAAAATACTCTAGATAGAGTGTTTCGTCGATAAAAGATACCAGTGGCTTATAGACTAGCTTGAAAACCTATAACTTGAACCATCATCTGTATCCAATTAATATCCTTTTGATGACCGCTACACAGAAGTGTGTGTGAACGTAAATTACCGTGACTGAGATGAGGAGGCCAAATTTTTTCTATCTCCAATTTGTGCTGGTTAAGTGTTGCGCACTACCTTGAATTTTTCACTTTAACAGTGTAAGCGTGAAAGTGTGTTCTCTGAATTTTTTAATTGCGGTTTTTAAAACTGCCTAGTCTTTCTGTCAACACTCGTAGAACGTATCATGCTGCACTGTCAGTCGTTATGTAGCTGAGTAAATGAACTAGATTGCCCATAGATTAGTGGATCATTCTTAAGAGAGAGAACGTTCTTCATCATGTAGTTTCCACTGTCTAGTTCGAAACATCAGACTCATTTGAGTGGTAATAGATTCGGCGTTGTTAGCTTTTAGCCCGAGTGAAAAGCAGACCACATTTTGCGTTGTCTAGCTCTTAACCTTAGCAATGAATAAGTACTACGGCAACCGACAGGGCAATAAAGTAACTTAGCCCAAGTTGTTTTGAGTGGAAGCGGCAGGGTCTATTTTAGAGGCGGACACAGTGTAGCCTCTTGGATAAATAACCAAAATCAATGTTTCTATGGCAGTTTTAATGAGTGAAAATATTTAAATTGTTCCGCCGATTTCCAGACCTGGGAAAAGCATAAAACTTTGAATTGCAGCTTGTCTGTCTAAACAGTATGCTCAATTTACAAAATACTCTCTTGCATCAGGGGTTACTGACAAAAGTGCGATTTTTCTTGTTGACACCAAGGATTTTTTTATCAGTAAGAGATGTGTCTCAGGCGGCCATGCAAAGAATTATTGTCTCCTGTTAGATTTCGTGCGTTGTATCTGACGTACACGTATCACAGCTACACTTCCGTTTTGACAAGTGTATTCAGTGGGTATGCAAGTCGGCGTTAGCAGTCTTCACGAGTTGGTTTCATCAAAAGTCACCGATAAAGTTTCTAATTAGATGTATTCTCCTGAAATACCCAGAGGCTGGCTGCTTTCGAGTTCGTGTGTAGTTCCTCATATCCGGAAACGAATAAATGACTCAGAGCGAAACGCGCTTATTATGCACCATATTAGAAAGATTTTTAACAGGTGAAGCTACTCATTGGGTCTAATACCGTAATTTATTATATTAATACCACTAAACTCTGACACTTGTTTTTAAGCTCATTGTATTTAGTTCAGCATCGTGCTGGTTCTTTCGGTGTACAAACGGAACAGAAGTCCGTGTGAAGCACTGTTGGAGGGATACGTTAATAGATTCAACGATTTGAGACGGATTCCAAGGGGTACGTCTGGAATGTGAGTAAGCACGTCACAACCCGGAACGACAAAAAGTGAACAGTAGCTTGAGAGTGGGTGATTGTTTGGTTAAGAAGAATTGTGCACACGTGTGAAACTAGAACTGGAGTTTTCTGGCCGTTCAAGCTAACGTTGAATGATTATCATTTTTACGGAATGGATTGAGAGTACAAATGGATGGGTGAATTTTATCAAACATTGTGGCTTACTACGCATTGTAACAATAAGATATTACCGTTACGCACGCAAAAGAATCAACCTGACAACGTTATAGTCGACGAAATATCTACTTATCTACTTATTAGTAATAAAATATCTACTTATCGATATTTCTTTTGCTCCAGGTGCATTACGCTAAATCTAGGTCCCGGTAAACCAATCAACATTTGCAATTTATTATTTGGGCAAACAGTGGATCAGAGCATCAGTCCTCTGTAGAATACAAATTGATACTCTCTCTGGAGGCGCTGATTTTATTCGGCATTCGTTACTTGATATTCTTACATCTAATGAAAACTGAAATTATGGGATTTGCTTTCTATCAATATCCTCGAAGTCAAATTTCGTCGAAAAATATGGAGTATTATTGTATTTCCCGATGCTCGCTTGGACTTTCAGAAATTCCTCAAGTTTCTATCGAACTAGTTACTATATCGGTCGCAATTTGTGGTCTTCCAGGTTGAAAAAATCGATGAAAATTTCAAGTTTTATTCAGCCATGCATTAAGTTACTAGACAGCCACATGCGTGATCTAGAACTCATATCGTATATGAGCGAATCGCTCAACCGCTAATGAGACTGAGCTCCACCGCTTTACCGCTTGTCAGTCTTGTTCCCATTTCATAGGGTGAATCTTCAATGGGACAAAATGCTCATCAGCCGGTAGCGTACGGACATCTTGAAAGCAATGCACAGTTAAGTCGCATTTTCGCTACGTTGCACACAGAGCTAACGAATTCAAGTCATTCGGTTAGAGATATTTTACTCCTGTCAATAAAGTACAATGACACATATTTTACCACACGATGCGCTTCGAATGCAGTTTGCAACCATTCATACTTTAGTTCGACTGTTCAAATGTGTAATTTTAATAGATTTGATCACGAAACGTGCTTCGCTCATGTTTCATTACGTTGTTAGTTAATGTTTCAAAATAATACTCAACAGGACATGACAATAAAGATGAGAAGTTTGAAAATTGGAGCTTCCAGTTGACTTACAATTACCCGTCACCCGTCGTAGAAAAGAAGAGACAGCGAAACTGGTAACTCAAGAAGATCGAATGCAAGAAGAGAGCAAACACGATACTGAAATATTCGGTGCGAGTTGAAGTAAACGAAATGATCAGAAATGAATTTTTTTAAAAGTTTGTTTAAAAGAAAACTCTTAATAGTATTGTTGCATGGACATTTTTCTGAAATTAGAGTTGAAATATCCCAAATATGGAGTGTTCTATAGACGTACATGGAAGGTGCGTATCTACGCTTAGACTTCTGTGGTAACTGTTTGTCGTAGATTCGCCCGTTGGTTAGCGAACGCTCCGAATCGCAGCTCCATGCTGCTATTGCCCTTTTGCCCGACAGATATCTTCGGACCACTTGAGACCTCAGAAGGTGTTTGTTTTTAGTACACACTGAAGTATTCTGCGTGTGCTGATTCTGCTTCTACCAATACCCCCTGTCGTGAGTTATTTATAATTTTAGATGAATTCACCTGCAATCAGAACTGTGATGAATGTGTTCCAGTTGAATACCTCAGAGATTTTCTTCGTTACACAAGCATAACACTGGGCGTCAGTTTAAACTTACAGCCAGGTGGACTGGACCTCTGAGTTTACGTATAGGCCGAACATCAGTGAGCAGCTCTTTAGAATAACTTTGACAGCAAGTTGTAGTTAATACTCCCAAGGGTGAGTTGGTGATAGTTTGTTCTACTAATACGGTTTAATTCTATTTGTTAGCTAGTATCCCCAACAACAACTTTACTTTCTCTCATCAATTTGAATTGGAATGTAGCTGAGTAGATTTTGGATGTGCACACAACCAGATGTATTGGTGGGACATTCTTGCGATCAGTCCACTACCAATATACAAGAAGCGGTCGAACTCTGCTCTCTAGCAGCTTCACTCTAACTGTATGCAGTTACAGTCTGACCAAAGCATTGGTACGCATGATCAGGTACAATTGTATTTCTAAAAAATTACAAACGTAACGACATATGCTAGGTTGAAAATATGGCGAACGAGAACAATCAGCCAATGCTAACAGCAAAAAATGGGTCAATTCCTTCCTTCGACATTCAAAGCTGACTATCTGGTGAGCGATCTGAATCATGGTATTACGTCTTTTCTAGTTCAAAAGCATGCGGATGTGCAGCTACGCCCAGCACAAACCAACAGAAAACCTGTTCTCAATATTCGAGAATGCAGTTCATCTGTCCGTTCCGTCTTTCATTCTAAGTTGTAATATATCAGCAAGCAGAACGAACAAACAACTGCTGTCACCGGTGGGTTAACGCATCCTGAACTGTTTGAAAAAAGCGAAAACTCACCAGCTTCAAAATTTTGACCAAGTGGTTCAAAATTTCAAATAATGGACTGCCAAACCTCTCGTGAGAGAAGGTCACCAAATCGACCCATTCATACAGGATACCGTTGTGCTCCCGCAACTTAAAGCTACCAGATTATAGCGGAACAGCGCTTCTCTGAAGTAACTACCGTCGGTGTATGTACAGAGTTGACTGAGGCAACCCATCGGGTTGCCACAGTTCTGACTCGGTACCATGTGGCTAGGCTGTATACGCATCTAGTCACTGTTTGCGAATAATTACGATAAGAAGTCAATCTTGCAAACAGCGGCTTTCGGTAGTTCTCATCGGGCTTTTACAATTACATGGTAATAAATGCGAATTATATATATAAATTCATGACGAGTTAAACAGGACGTTAAGATTAGAGAAATGGTACAGATCACAGTCTACTGGGGTGGGGGTGTTGGTGAATGTGTTCGGGTGTTAAACGTGCCTGTCTTAAGATATGCGTTCATCAATGTCAAGCGGTCCACTCAAGTGGATGTGGAATCATTGGCCAGGGAATGTGGAGGGTTTGTACAAATTTTTTTGGGCATACAGGCAGGAGTTGTGTAATCTGGTAGCAATAGCCTTAGCGGTTGATAACAATAGCATTCTGACCGCTCTGGAGCCGGCTTGACGAACCTTGTAGATGATGTAGATGAAGAAATTGTGAAAGCCCCATGAGAATTACCGAAAACAGCTGTTTGCAAGATTGAATTCTTATGAATTCTACGGAAATCTGGAAAGGACTGAAATAATTACGATAACCGAAAAACCTTAATTCCAAATGTTTCAGCAAAGGTTTATTTCCTCCAAAATTCTGGACATATATTTTCTGCTCTAATGCAATAACTGCACTGTTGTATTTGCAGCTGCACAGTGCTGACATGCCAAGACAGTAAATGATGTTTGCATTCACCCAATTTGTACGCTGGTTGGTTGCCTGCACTAGCCCTTATTCATATCTCTCCCACCTCAGTTTCTTCAAACGCTGCAGTAAAACATTTGAGTTCATAACACTCACAGACGCTCAACTTCAAACTGTCATTTCACGGCCGCTTTACTTCTTGTTTGGACTCATTTGGTAGAGCTGTTCTAAAGAGAACATTGTACAGGTAACCCTTCGTTGTGTAAGGCAACCTGTAACTCAGTTTCACATAAATTCCTCAGCACACCGGATGCTCATTGTACTGCTGATCGAGTGCATAAGGGAATCAGTTTCTAATGCAAAGAAATGCCCATCAGAAGTCTTGATCGAAATTTATTCAACTGATGAGTCTAAACAAAAAACAAACCGGTCGTAGAGTGTCGGTTGAAGGGTAAACCTCAAAATGGAACAGAAATGACAGTTCGAGCCTCTACAATCGTAGTCAGTGCAAACTGACAACCAGAGGTAGGCTTTGTCCATCCACACCAACGCGGCGTCAAATGAGTTTCAACTCAAGGTTGAATTGTGGTGCCTTCAGTGTACCCCAGAACTTTGCTCGAAGCAAACTTTTTATAAGTCGATCAAGATTAAACCTTAGTCCGGTGATGTGATGTGTATTCCTGATCTCACCAAGAAAGTGCAAAATCTCAATAGCGCGCCTACTAGAACTTCCGTGATCAATGGAATATCAGCTAAAAGTTACCATTCTGTGACTAAATTCAACTTTCATTATTTGCGCACCCAACAATAACAAGTAACTGGTGTGCCGTTTTGAAATACCTTTCAAAAAGCGGACACAGTGAAACCGATACCAAACCCCAAAAGATGTCTAGTTATCTTTCGGTAAAAAAAGCAAAAAAAAACGTCAGTTTATAAAAAAATCAATTGTTACAAAACTATTTTTCCGACTTCGTTGAAGAGGAGAAATCGGAATCGTTAACAAAATCACACTTATTTCATGTACACAATAGTTAACGAATGCTTAGGTCATTCGAGTCGACATGTTATCAGACAGCACACAGGGCGAGACTATTGTTGAGTTCATTGAGCAAATCAAGAATCCAAGTAACTTGACCGTTTTTACTGTAGATGAATTATCAGTTAACAGTGAGAGATGAGACAGGCAGTCTAAAAATCAATATTATGCCATTAATTTTTGCATCAACCATTGATCACGTAGTATCGCTAGGGATCCTTACCAAATGCCGCACGTTTCCTCAAACACGCAGCAGACTCTGACCATTCAATCCGGCTTCTTACCTGTTTCCCGAATTTCACTGAAATAATGTGGTTGTTTTGCTTTAACTGTAAAATGACTGAAACAACTAATCGACTCTCCTGGCTATTCACTAATTTGGAATCGAATGATTCAATGGATTCAAACGACACAGCTCAGCGGATTACGAGGGATTTTTGGATTTACTTGCCTTCCATCATTACTAGCTAACCGGTGGGACCTAAATACTCCCCTTGAAACTTGAGCCGTGTAATGAAATTGACTCCTTGTTTGGAGGTCGTATCTGCCTTCGTAGAATCAGCAAATGTTACCTGCCCAAAGTGAACTAAACTGATTAATAAAGTATGTGTGTATTCCAGTTTGAGTGAACAGAATGACAAAACAGTATTAAACGAATAACACAATCGTGGCTGCAAAGGTAACTTGTACTAGCCAACGTTACACAGTTGCATTCCAATGAACTTCAGGTCCGTGCATTTGCACTGCTTCACTATCTGTCACCTTGAGTTCACGTACAACGACCAACCAAGCCAATAAAAATGTATCCAGCACGAAGAATATTACTGAACAAAGATGATTAGGGATAAGTTTGGTATTGGTTGATGAGTGTTCACAGTTGGCAACCCACTTTCGGCTTGACGCGTTTCCCATCTTGGTTTTTCGGGAAAAAGCGGTAGTCTCGCATATTACTCATATTATAGTTCATCAGTACTGGATTTCCCTATCTGAACCATGAGTTGCATCCCCGCATGGTTGTCTGGAAAAGAGTTCGACCAAATGAGCGTATCTAAACGCCTCACCACAATCTCTTGTGGATATTGATCAGACAAGATGAACACTGTTTACAAAAGGTTCGGTTGAATGTTTGGTCGTGATTATTCGACCATGGATACTGTGTTATTAGTTGCCGTATAATTAACACTCTCGTCTCACAAGCACAACAATGACAGTGCAACTTCCGGTCCGGACAAAAATGCGTGGCGTTGATGATACGTGATGAGTGCAGAACTCTAGTCTAATGATTCCTTTGGCTTGGGTTAATTAAAGGCTCTGTCTAACTGCGATGTTCGCAATCAAATGTGCGTGGTTATTAGATTTCCTCTCGAATTGACTTGAAAACTCGACCGCTTTTGGACGAGGTCGTCAACTAACTTACTATTTATATCACGAGTCAAAACCCATTTTTCTTGGCAGTACATAGCTCTTTTGCTGCTGGGCTCTCTGTGAGAGAGGTTTCCCTGTAAATTTAATTCATAAATTTCATCTAACTTGTTAAACAGGATTTTTGTTCAATGCTTATGTCAAACAAGTGTGTAGACAGGAATTTTTCACCTGGTAATAAGATGCACTATAAGACCTTGATTTTGGAAAATGGGCACACAAGCAACCGTACATCGACGGCAACCAATGGGAGTCCGATGATCGAACACTGATTGTCAGTGTTGTGTGCGCAGCAGGGCACCAGATCATGCAATCGCTGTACTCTAACTGTTTGGGATATATGTTCCATTTTCATTCTAGTCATTTGTCGTGGGCGTAGCGTAGGAATTACATGTTTGTATATTAAGTTGTTGTTAGTTTAGCCGCGTTAAAACCGTGCAGATTAACCGTATTTCAATTTATAAGTAGTTCATACACGAACGAGAATGAATTGTTTCTCAAACGTTTAACGTCTACTTACACACCTGTTTTTCAAAAAGACCAATGATAGTTTTAGAAAATTCTATATTCATTATCCAGTCAGGTTCCTCATTTGTCACACAATTCAAATGCTTCAGCGTTTATCACATACCAAACGCTTACTTGTCCCAAATCTCGTCTGTCTTTTGTCATTACTTTGTGTGATGTGAATTGAAATTGGTTGCTGGTCCTAGCAGGTGTGAAATCACCCCAGTTGACGAAATTGGATACAATAATCAGTAATTCAACTGCCGGATGATATTGTGAACTGATTAGTGCAATCATTCACAATGAACATTACTGTGTGATCCATCAGAGGATGAGAAACTGTCACGAAAATGGGCAGTATTGTTGAATCACAGTCAACATCATGAATCCCACACACGAACGACACGTTGCTAAACCTAACCAAAAAAACGAACAACCAACGAAAACAAACAGACTGGATGACCAGTGACTCATCAACAGAGTGGAATCTGATGGGAACCCAGTTTTTGTTCTGATTTTACAGGGGTACCATAGAAGGCAGGAACTTTGAAATTTAGCAGGTCTCTGAACATTTCCACTAATTTATATAGATGTTCTTATTTGGTGTTTAAGGTCATGTATTAAACACTGCACACGACGTCCGGAGGGGCAGTGAACGCGGTTAAACCCAACAAACTTACAATACTAGGCAGCGATTTCAAATACGTCCTAACAAATGGTGTACGAGTATCTTTCAGAGAACTGATAAAGCGATAACTGATAACGCAACGACTGATAATACAATGTAATGAGCGGCTGTATCGGATGAGATGTGTTTGTTTAAACTGACCGCCAAACGAGGTGACAGGTCTTACGCCGAACTCGCATGTGTGCACACATTAAATGAGAACCCTTATCTCCTAGCGGTCGCAGAAATTCCGTCTGGTAATTAGAACAAGACTATATCTGTCTAAGTTGGTAGGGTGATTTAATAGCAAAAAGGAAAATAAACGAGTATGAAGGATTCACTAGGACCAGCACGAATATGAATCACTCTGACGTAATCCAAATCAAAGTTGGCTAAGTTTTGGGGGACTGCAAATCGGTTGTTGTATTCATGATAAAATTAAGGTTAGTTCTTTAGGGCACAATCGTGAAGATTTGTTAGACGGTCCAGTTACGTTTTGTCATCGTAACCAGTATATCCTGCCGTTCTCACTCGAAGGACTAGTATTTTTCTGACTTTATTGGGTGAGTGATCAGCAGTCAGTAAAGGCTCAGCAACCACTAACAGACCAAAAATTATCCAAACCTCTCACAGCTGCACAACACAGCTCAGTAATCAATCCACCTAGTGTATAACGGCAAGTTGATCATGATTTCACCGTAAACAGCCATCTAGTATATTCTGATGGTAGTGTGAGTTCAGTGAAAATAAAAGCCATATTGTCGTCAATTAAACTTCCAACAAAACCGCTACTATGTCGCTGTTCGAGTATGGTCATGATTTTTCTTTGGTGGTGTGGCCGGAAACAGCAGAATTGTGTGCCTTTGGAGACCCTGATCGAACTTTTCAGGGTTGATGCTATCACGCTGAAAACTTCCACTAAGATGCATTTCAGCTAATTTATCTACGCAATCCTTTTGCAGGGTTTGTCGATTTGTGTTCGTGTAGAGTGTTCAACGTCATTCTCTGCATCACAACAGCGACTAAACTAACGAGAAGGTATTGTGGCTCGGGCCACCGCTAACATCAACAGTAACACGGAGTATCCCAAAAGAAAACATTATTAAGGAGGTCAGGAATTGATAGAAAAACGCTAATTTTGTGAAGTGAAACGTACTGTTGTAGGTACGTCACTGAGTGCATTACACCGTCATCTCGGATAGCACTTCGGGCTTAAGATTGTCTGGTGCGCCTCCGCTTTTACATCAACAGACGCTGATTAAGCAGCGAATAGGCAAATCGTAGCAGGAAAGTTTGGGATTTCACCTTCGAATCTGTGTACTAAACGCTAGAAACTGATCAAAATTTGTTAAGCAACACGCTCGAATTTTATGGTCAAAATCGCGCTATACATGACATCTAAATTCACCACCTGATTATCAGTCACTAAACATTACAATTAATTACTCCTAATTTTGCAACCCTTTTTCTTAGACTGTAAAACCACTATGTAATGTTGGTGCCTTTATTTACTCAGTGAAAAAGTGGTTATCCACTAGCTCTGGGTTATCTAGTCTAACTCACCCTATGACTTGATTCTTTCAGAATGCATGGAATCTTTCGCATTAAATAAGGATTAGTTGGTTCGTTCACCGTACCGTGCATACATAACAATGTTTCATCGCTAAGCACAATGTCTTATGCTGGCCATGGCAGATGTCTCATAACAAAGGTCTGACTAGGTTCATGCCACGCTGGCTAACCAGTGATATTTCTCTAAGTTATTGACTCAAAGAATAACGTAAAACATTTCAGTTTACTTCACACAGAGTTGAGCAACAATGTTTATCAGTTTGGTTCTAAGTCTGCAAGAACGAGGAGGCAACCAGTAGAAGGACCGTCTAATTTGCTTCATCAACTGGATATTGTTCCAATTATTTTCTGTTAGGATATTTATTAAAGAATAAAAATTTCGACACGACCATCCGGAACAAATACATGTCCACGTTTTGCTTAACTTGTTCGCAACAGATCTTAAGTTACAGTTTTCACTAGCCTGCCGGAAGTAAGTACAAAAAATGAATGAGCAATTTGGTTACAGACAGATGGAGTGCGACTATTCATTGTAATTCATGCACACATTCAATACTGGCTGAATCAATGACAAACACCAGACATAACATAATAATTGACAGAGATCATAACAACTACCTGAACTCGGTGGAGCGAGACCAAAATCTCTAGCCCCGGTTGGTAAACCATTTGGGTTATCTGGAACCACCTTCTACTTGCGTCACCTGTTTTCCTGATCCCTTCTTGGATGTGTTCAACAATCTGATCTACCAGCAACTACTCCGTCGTGCTCATGTTTCCGAACAGGGACTGCCTGAATCTTGATGAATAAGGCAGGATCTATGAATGAAGGAAGCCGAGCTTTCAAGGGAGGAGTGGAACTGATCATGGCGGCATTATATGATATTGAAACTACTGAAATGAAAGATTTCCGACAGTCGCTACAAAGGCCTACTCACAATCTCTACTTTGCTGATGAAATTCTTTCACAGCTGTCGTTATGAGTCAAACAACGATTACCTGACTTCCCCAGAAACTTACTGTAGAACTTATTTAGATGAGTATCAAAATAACTCACTATGTTGAATGGCGGGTAATGTCTTCTCAGTATCTGATTCATATCCCAACGTTCCGGCAAACTCCGTTAGCCATGAAACTATATCGCTTACAGTAATACTGTCGCATAAGCTGTGTCAAAGTAATTCAGATTAGTCAAGTCACGATTTAAAAATAAGAATACGGTTGCAATAAAATTAAAATCCAAGATAATAAGAATTGTCTTTGGAAAAAATCAGTTTTCGCCCTCTAAAACTTTGTTGTCCGAAAAAGAGATGTGTCCACTGCATTCACCGCAAACCACCAAAGATGGTTTGTTCTGACGGAACGTAGCACGTTTTATGTGTCCTGTTGACTTGCAACTCATCCTTTTTAAGTTTTAATTCTTCTCTTCAACTTAAATTTTCATCTCATTAAACATTTTGTTTTATATTATCGATTTAACTGTGGACAGTTCCAGAGATTATCCACATTCAACAGTAAGCCAGTATAAAGTTGATGATTGCTATCCGTTTTTTGTACTTGAACATTCCTGCTTTAAGAATCATAGTACCGACCGTCTTGAATCCCAATATCAACCGTTCATTTGTAAAAACTATGTGATCGGTAGAATCATTACATTCCAATGCACTATACTGATGTCTTTTAGGCTTATACATACACTAATGCTTTGAACTTCGGCATATCCCACTCTTTCCTATATGGTATTGACAAGTATTTGTTAACCGTCCACATGCACGTCATTGAGATATTTACCATGGGTTAATCCAATAGTTGTGCTTGTGAAATCATCAGTTTTTTTGATAAGCTAATTTTTTCTTTTCTCTTCTATTGTTTAGGCTTACAGATTTATTCTGTACCCACATGTAAACAACGATTATGTACACTGTCGTACTGTGGTAGATTGACCTGAATGCAACCTCCTTCGAAGAAATTTTGATCATCATTAATTTTCAGTTGAATAATGCACTAACTCACTTTCATGAACACGTGAATACACGTTGCAGTGCTCAAGTGAAGAATGCTTGCGAAATAAGTTGTTAACTTTTCCATCGTTGTAAAAAGGTTTGTTGTTCAGTGTTAGAGGTTAAAGCGTCAAAAACAAACTGGATACAAAAAATAGTGAATTTTTAACGGTAATTTGATGCAGATGTCAGAGGAAAAATATCTAAATACTATTTAGTATAATTTCGATCGTTCACATTTGATCATGTAGCTGGTTTGTGTACGTAAACGGTCAAGCATTGGACATTGGCAAAACCATATCTCTCAGCGAACAATAGGGTTAGTGGTTCAATTTTACAATCAGCTCTTTACAAGGTTGTCAGAATCAGTGAAACACCTTGACAATTGAAAGATAACAGATTACCTGTGTACAAAGGAACGTGCATGAATGGAGTTGAAATTAGACTTAGCTGAGGATGTGGATAAACCTTCAGAAAGATTGACACGAGTGAGCTGAACAGAATCCGACAACAAATTTAAACCAAGCCACTTCTGCAGTTTCTAATGTGAAAACCCAGTAAGTCCATTGAAGGTGGAACAAACAGTACAGCGTCCGCTAGACAGTTCACTCGCGGATCTCGAAACAAGATTAAAGAATCCGGCTTTTAATCTGTGGACGATTACTATAAACTAATGTAACTGATAAAGATGTGAGAATAGATTCAAAAACGGAAAATAGAATTGCGCTGAGTTAAGAACAGACTCAGAGGGAAAAACATGATCACTCGACTCGGTGGAAATACTACTGAACTGTGAAGACGAGAATGCTTCGTGGATCAGAGTAACAATTAATTACTTGCAAGATTAAGCCGTAAGCTGAACACTGATTCCAGCCAAATTAGAGTTTGATTGACCTGGAAAAGTGTAATGCAGTGATTTTATGCTTGATCGAAATCCGTTCTTCTTCGAGAACCACCTTCAAAAAATGCCAAAATTTTGCATTAGTTACCATCAGTTGATGAAGCAGAACAGAACTACACAGGGGACAAATTTTGATTTAAAAGCGGACTCGACTACCTCCAAAATGAGAGATTACATTTGGCAACATGCATCCTACCTGAACTAATTACAGACTAGTCTCAAGAGGAACCGCTAAGTTACATATATCCGGTCGTAATATCTATCACATTCTACTGCGACCAGGTACAATCTGATGCATGTCCAGCCGGAACACTTGTTATGAGGCTTAGACAACAATAAGTTTGTTCCGTGAACTACTTTCAAACTAATACTTACCAAGTGTTTGCTGAGGTACACGGCAGATTCTCTTCACACAAGACCCCGTAGGAATAACAGGGAAGATTTGGTATTGCGGAAATCAGCTTGGCATCTGAACACTTGAACTTACTGACTCAGTCAATACAAGTTCTTTATGAACCAAAGAATCTGCAGCCGGGAAAATGTTATATAAGTTCCATATTTGACCAACTTTATAAGCAAGTTTACTGAACGGCTTTCCGTAAAAGGTAATCTACCTCGCGAATGGCCTCTCACAAAGCAACATTGAACTAAGGTGAGCAATGAATATAAATTTGTTCTGTTGATTAAATGTTCCGCGGTTAAAATAAGCCATAATTTTGACTTGTCTGGATCAAAGCAGCCAAACATCGCGGCCCTCGCGGAATAATACCGTTTCCTCGAACTGTTTGCGGCCTATCAGTCTTCTCGCTATTGTTTAGTTTTGCTCCGAGTGGCTTACAAATGCTTACTATTTACCTCGATATATAACCCCTCATCACTCTGCGTCAGTGGCATAGGTTTACAACAGGCTGCAGTCTGGCGTCAATAGATTGACCACTTCCGTTCTGCTGACCGATAAACTTCAACATATACGGAAAACAGACGTGGATATCCCAGTCGCAGTCACGGACGTATGGCCACCCTGACGGTTCAGACAAAGTGACACTGTTTTGTACATCGCGTTCCGGCCTAAACGGAAATTTCCGCTGAACGTACACATCGATATCCCAAGGAAGTTCTGTGTTGTGGAACACTGTGTGCAGAAGGAAATCAACGACCGAATCCTAGTTACTTGGAACATTCGTTTTTATTGCCAAACGTTTTGGAAGCTTGACACACCTACCGTAACATTGGATTCATGGAGTGCGGGGGTTTTACTGCAAGACGTGAAATTTTATAACCTCATCGGCCTGGGATACGGACATTACTTTTGAGATGGTAATATTTTCCACAGGCTAGCACCGCCTTATCTCGGGAAGTGTATTACCTTTGGATGGATAATTTGAACATTGCGGACGAGCTGTTTTCATGTAAAACACAGAGATAAATGAATGGTCACATTCCAACAGAAAGCGGATAAAACTGTCCCAGATGTAAAAATATATTCTCAATTTTTGGTTCCGCCTAAACTAGGATAACTACTGTTGATGGCGTGCCGAGTAGACCATTGGCGACAACGCAGTAAAGTCCACATACGTCCTATTCGAACTTAATATCGGTCAGTGCTGGAACATTGTCCTAGCAGTGACCTTAGATGAATTCAGAACAATGAAAAAGTAGTATTGCCATGACAACTGATTATAATGTGAGCATGTTCTGTTGTTTATTCTGTATTCACCGGCAGATGCACGCGACTGCCTTGACCTGTTTCGCCTGAAATTGCAAACATTTGTGCAAAGCGATATTAATAATACATAACTCACTGTCTAAAGAATTGGTTAATTAATAAACGAGAAATAGGTGAACTTTTAATTGTTGTATTAAGGATTGCTTAGACAGAGAACATAAACTGTTAGAAAGGTGATTTTGCAACGATGACAAAAACGTTTTCCTCCACCCCAGTGAAAAGATTTCGCCCCGAGCAAAGGGTGTATTAGCGGCGTAATTTAATCTTTCAAGTCTGGTTGATGGTGGTTCCATCCTGACCATCTCAAAAAATCGAGCTTCATGGTCATTTGGTGAATTCCTTAGGACGCTGCGCAGTGACTCGGCAACTCGGTCAAAGTATTAGTTCTTTGACTTACTATTGCACTTTCTGCACTTGAGCACGTCTTTTCTGCTACAGATCCCAACCTGAAAGAAGCCGAGATATTTTCATAATTGATTCCCTTCCAGAAAGAACTTCCCAAGTAAGTTGAAACTGATTTCTTCAACTCCGCTGTTTGCTGTTTTCCTACAGTTTCACTGCAGTTTGTTTTGAGCGTTGTCCGTAACAGACAGTTTATCAGTTCACACTTCCTCCGCTGTTTGTTTTCCATAATGGAATGACCATCAAACGAAATTTCTACATATATTCAACAGGTCCATTTATTGAGATCAACAAACGAATATTTCGAGATTGTTCCGTCATCAATTAATGTTCAGTTCAATGCGCTTTGGCAGCGGTTCCAGTGAAACGTTAACTGTGCTTATGTTGCCTTCTTACTGTGCTCTCTTTGTCATTGTTAACCGCTTTTCTACACATTGTGGTGATAATTGCTTCAGGTAAATTCGTCAACGCAATTCTGTTCTGGATCAAACTACTGGATGAGTATTTAGGATTGGTGCAATGATCGGTCCCCAACAAACGACTTGCGACTGATGGGTTAGTTCATCTTAATTTTTCCTGAAGTTTGCTATAGTGTCGGTCACATTGTCGAGTTCGGCGGTCTTTTTGAAATATACCCATTCGTCCTTGCACCACAGTCATCGTCAATGCGTTTTTACGCATCTGTTGACAAGAGTTTATTGTCTGTAAATGCTTGAACCTTACCAACCCTAACGGTGACTAAAATTTCACGGGTAATGTTAAACAACATGTAACTCAAGAACTTCTTCGACTCTACCATATCTAATCATTAAAAACGTCAATACTGACCCCGATTAATTAATCTTCCAGTGACTGTAATGTTACATAGACCCAAGTAAATCGGAGGTGAGATTCACAAATAAACATGACAATACTAACGCATGCTTACACGTTAGTGTGGTGCTGAGTAAACGTGTTTGTAGTACCAGTAGTATGTGTCGTGCAATTCGTGATGAGCTGACTATCAGCAAAATGGTTTCCATAAAGTATAGCTGAGTTCACTATACTTTATTTATCTGTATTTTCTATCATAACTGCGATAAAATTTGCCAAAACCATTACTCTACTTGTATCATCTTGTTCATGCGACACTACTGAAGAACAGAGTTTGAAGGCGTAGGCAGATTGAACATATATGCTTTACAAACTCTTTGGGCAGCTATGTTTGAAAATCATTCGTGGAAGTAATATTGAAAACAAAAATTGACCTTCTCACCCGCATTCGGTTAAGTCCCTTGAAGTTCCCCGTAAGTATGTTTGACTCTATTTTAATCGATTTACGACTATCCTGTTAGCCTGCTGCCAGTAACATTTAAAAAGACCATACATTTGAAGGAATGTTAGAAGGAGCTTGATAATAAATGAGCCTCTAATTGTCTGGATTGCACTACACACATTTCTTTCAAACTTGATAAATTGTCAGTTGACTGGCCCAAACACATGTAAACAAAACATGTTGAATTCAACCCGATGAAACTTGAAGTTTACTTCGTTTTTAAAGCGACTAAACAGTTTATCATTGGTGTACGCCTTCGAAGTGGCTGATACGTGAAAAAAACATTTTGACAAAGCACCATGTTGTTTCTCAAAATTGTCATGTTTTGAACAACAAAATGAATTACACAGTTTAACTAATCTGACAGGTTATTTATATAAATTGTGTGATAATATGTGATACATCATCAATTACTGACAACTTATTTCAAGCTCTTGTCAATATAAGATTAACTTTTGCAGTGGAAGTCCGTAGAGGACTTATGTGAAAGTGTAACAGACAATTGTAAGCATGCTGCTATAGCTCGTCAAAGCATGAGAATGGGTATGTCTAAAAGTTTTAACATTTCAGATTACTATGGTCAGTCGTTAATGTCAAACCGGCAGATTTCAGACGAACCCACTGGTTTCATTCATTTGTGCACCAATAAACCAGTCAGGTTCGTGGCAAGAAGACTGACCCGATCGATATCTTCTGTGCACGAACAATCGCCAACGTCATCAGATAAGTATTGCTCCACTAAGCTCTGGCAGTTTCTGAATACCACTATGAGACAAGGTCTTGAACGATTTGACCAGAAAAACTGGGTGAAAACTTGTAAGGATATGTTCGCTAATCGAGGAAGCCACGTTTTACTCGGCTGCTACAGCAAACTGGTCTTTTTATAATATTTTGGTTAAGGACCATCAGATGGCATGCTTCGTCATATTTTGGTGCAAAGATAGACCTGTTTCGCTTAGGTAGAATTCAGTACAACAGCAGTCAAACTGTTGAACTACGTAGAAGACAGCTTACTCGGTTGAACTTATGTCAACACAGTCAACAATTTGGTGTCTGGTAGAACGCACATTTTACCGGTTGGGTATGTGCGGTGCAGAGACGATCACAGTTTTTGACGCGTGCTGCTAGTTGATTCTTCACATTTCGATCCACTTTCAGACATATGCGTATTTCTTTCCCTACAGATAAACTTGTCAATTTTGGCATCTCCATCGTACTGTGGATATCCACAAGTTTCTCTAGGTAATCACCAGCCATCGGCTTTTTTCTATTATCTCTTATCTCCCCTGTAGATTTCATATGTTCACGTCTCCGAGGCTGTAAGAAGGGTCTTCACTATTCACTGCTTGCGGCTGATAAGTATGGGACGGGAGAATTGCAGACGCTGTTCTCATCTCTTAAGTTTACGATAAATAAACCGCTGAAAATTTCCGTAGTAATTTCTGGCTGTAAGAGTCTAAGAAAGATGAATGGTTGTTCATCTCTACCTCAGAAGATACAGTGGAGTGTGGGTGGATCATACTGAACTCACCATAAATTGGGGAAAAATAGCGTCCATAATTCAATTTTGAATTATTTTCTAGGTAACGACCATGGAGCATGACACCGTACATTTCTTGAAATTGTCTCCCTATCATTATTAATACTACACTTTCAATAGAAAACCTTCTGCAATACTCTCAACTACAGTGTCAGTACTTTACCTCTTAGAAGTCAACCGGAAATTTTCCTACACACACAAAAGTGGATATAACTGAATGCGTAGGCTAACATTGTGACTGGACCGAAAATAGCACAAAACCTAATGGCCTGACGTAGTTGAGCATTTATAAGCCCAGTCGATGTTGACTTTACAGCCATGTGGGTTTACTGGGATGTTATCCAAAACTTCTACCAGTTCCAAAAACTCCAAACAAGATTGTGATGGGGCAAATCGTCTTCGAGCAAGATAGGCTGTAAAGCTTTACCTCTCGTAGAAATTTACTAAACCTTTCATTCTGAATGTGTGTACGACTGAGTTTGAATTCTTACATGAGTTTATGAAACCATAAGCAAATGGCAGCAAGAGCTGCAACTGTCTAACTATTGATTTTCCACTCAGAGTGTTGGTTTCAAGACTGGTATATGAATTACATTCCCAAACATCACAAAATACCAATTTGTCTGTTTCTTTGTTGTTACTATGTGAGAAATTTTTTCTGGCCAGAAGAAAAGAAATCCGTTATATTCTTCATCTTCTCCACGACCCTGTGCTGACCAGCATATGGGCAACAATATTGTTTTATTAAGGCCCGGTAGAAATTAATGCGAAATATCAATTAACACTGTGTGAAGCTAATTCGTGTGGACTAGTGAGGCAAGAATCATACCTTTTATGTCAGATAATTTAGGTTTCAAATTGGATCTGCGTCTGCAGTATGATTACTTTCTCCAATGGAAGTCAGTGGTTTAGCCACACTGAATGCAGATCTTAGTAGGGAGAGCGGATGACAACTTATAAATATACCCCGAGCTATCATTAAAGTTACTTTGGAGGTGTAAAACAACTCCCATTTCCTTAATCCCCTTTGATAAATACTATCGTTCCGGTTACTTTTACAATTTTTCCACAAGTGAGATCAAAATCTCCCTAATAAAGGGTGCACACTGATGGGACTGTTTTGCCATTGATAATATCGGAGTAGCATGGTTAGCAGAAAAAGGCGGACTAGATATATCTGGTTCTATGGATATCGTCTATTATATAGTTCTCCAATATTAGAAGCGTAAACTGTAATGATCTGTTCATCACGTTTACACCCGCTATCAAATTCTACTCCTTGACATCAAGTTTTAGTTTGCCTAGATTCACCACAACGACTAGTTCACCGAACCTTCGTGTACCGACAAACCTCTATTTTTCGCAGCTCAACTACGCGTTCAGTTTGTCTCCACACCAGTATTGCGCTCCCAGTTGAAAGATATATTGCCTGTTCATGCCGCCTCTTTTTGTGTTTATCGTTTCGTTTGTTCCTGTGGAACAAGCTACATAGGCCGCACAACACGGCGATTATCCCAACGCATTCGGGAGCACCAACCGGTGTGGTTGACGCGACGATCGACGAGGCCCTGTTCGTCTGCGGTCGCCACTCATTTGATCGAGTCAAATCATCTGATCAATCAGATCGAATCGTTCAGGCCAATCTACCGAATATGTGGGATACAATCAAAGCAAGTCAGAGGTCGTATACTGTCAATTGCAGAGGCCATCCCAATTCGCCAATACTCACCACCACTATGCGCTCAAAAACGACTAATCAAAACGTTGAATCTTCCATGGCGGTGTACGCAAACCCAGGATAGAATGGCTGCGTAGATGTGACGCATTGCTCGCAGAATTCGTACAACTCACGTGGCCAATGTCACGTAACTAAGTCACATGACTCAAACCAGACAGAAAAAACTGTTGACTGACATCTTTCGCTTTAGTGATATGTTATCTTCCACCCCCATCTAACCCATATAAATGTGTTGTACTTAGCCTGATGATGAAACACCGAAAACGAGCTTGTTTGCGACGCATTTCTTCCCATGACCAAACCAGGCATATTCACAGTATTGAAACCCCTATTTATCCAACACCCCGTTTGTGAACAATGCCAGTGTAGGAGTAGGTAGGTGATCCAGTAACACTCCATTAATCCTATATATAGCAAAGTTCGTTTCAAATAACACTTTGTTTGCTAAAGTATCGTAGATCTAGCACTACTCTATTGTCACTTGTTGAATAATGGACAGAGGCCAAAACTATAGACAAACTTTCGAACCAATAACAGACAAGGTCAGATACAGGTGATTTGCAAATGGTTGATCAAAATGGGACATCTGTGAGTCTCGCGACCTACAAGGTCGGCACCTTACGTTCTGAATCTATACAAGGAGAAGAGTAGACTCGTAAACATTACGTTATTCAAATATTGCACTCAGCCTCGATGAACATGGATTTGAAAACAGATTTATGAAAGCTGGGATCTAAATGTTCACGTACAAACCCATGGACGTTTATTTGGTTAAAAATCCTCAAAGTACTCATCAGAAAATGGTGTAGCAAACAAGCTCGTTTTTGGTTATTCATCATCAGGCCAAATACATAACATTTATATGAAACAGAGTTGTCAGGGCGAAGCAAACACAACGCATGGCGAGTTCAAATGAGGTCAGACAGCTAACAGAGACACGGAGACAACGTTGTGATAGGATTATGTCTCTATCATGACCTAACTGGAACCATGGCGTTTATAATCAGTCGTGGTGTGGATGTTTGGCTGTGGCAACTTCAACGCGAGAGCAGAGCGTTTCTGTCCGCACAAAAGTGGATTATTTAGTCGAATTCCGATCGCTTCGTCTGTGGCCAAAGTTCGGCATCTGACGGCTTTTGAGTGAACGCCGTTGACTCGGTAGATCAGACGAACCGATGAGGCCAGGTTGACAGTATGATTTGTATCAACGAGGTGTGCAACAGATGCGCTGGTAATCGTCTTGGTGACTCCGCTGTTGATCCAGCCTGGATGATGCCCACGGATATGTTCGGATAGACGCCTGATCGTGCGACCCACGTAACTAGTTCCACAGGAACAAGTAAACGAGTATACACAAAAGGAAGTCACAGAAGCGGGCACTTTATTCTTTAACCATAAACACAGGGCTAGAGTAGAGTTGAAGAAAACACGTTGGTTGGCATCATAGAATGTTCTATTGATAGCAGCATTAAGTCTCCTAGTGATTTTTTCGGCGAGTGTATCCCCCTTGAATGGTAGTGAAATAAATACTGTCTTCTTTTCCGCTAGAGTCATCTTATCTTGTTTCTCGCAAGATTCCATAGTCTTGTCTACAAAACGTTCTGGACAGCCATTTTGTGAGAACAGTTTGTGTAGAGACGTTAATTCATCGGAGACCGTATCCCATATACATATTTCCATGACTCTATTGGTCATGCAGCTTATAAGATTTCTATTCTGCCTTAGAGGAACATAACTGCCAAAATGGATACACTGGTCATTCTCCAGCTCCGTCATGAAGGTGTAAGCAAACAACGAACCCAACTGGGATAGGATTGCTACACCATCTATTTGTCGATATAGTTCCTAATCGAATTTAAACTGTATGTTATGAGTAAAAAAGTACAATAGTTGTTTCAGTTGTGGTGCGGGTATACGGATATCTAGGTTAGTAACCATAATATAATCACACAAACAGTCCATCGTCCCTTTCAGTGGAACAGTTGCAAACAAGGACGATACGTCTAGAGAAAGCATTTGTTGTCCGGTTAGGTTTAGCCCGCGGATTATATTAATGAATTCAAAAGAGCCTCGTAACTTACGTTTCGTCAGCTTCTTCCTGACGGGTTCAAGGAGATACGACATCCGTTTGGCCAGTGAGTGGTATGGTGAGTTGCACATGTCCAAAATAGGTAGAAGATGTACACCCGCTTTGTGAACTTTCAGCAGTCCGTAGAGCCTAGGAATAATGGTTCCAATGGGTCGAATACGTTCGAAAGTTGAGGAGTCAATTGTCCCGTTCTGTTTCATATGACGCAGTAGTTTCGACAACGCCTCCTCTAATCGAGGGTTTTTGTCCTTCGCTTTCCTCATCTTCTTGAATTTGGTTTGATCACATATATGGCATGCATTTTGTCTAGGTAATCTGTCTTAGCGAGCAGAACTACCCCCGCACCTTTATCCGGCTTGGATAGAATAATGCTTTCTTTTTCTTTAGACTTTCGGCTGCTAAGATGTGTTCATGCGTTAAGAGATGTTTCAGGATTGGACTACTCTGCTCGTATTGATAACAGGAGTTAACTAACGTAGACTTTAAAGGTTCAACATCTAGCGGAGATGATGGCTCAAGGTCTGACAACTAAGAAAACACATTCTCGAACTGTACCTCTAAATCCAACTGCCTGGTTTTCCCTTTTGGACAACAAAACTTAAGACCCAGTGACAACATTTCAATCAACTTTTTATCCAGATGTAATGAGGAAAAATTATGAACGTACCGTTCTGGGTTGGCTGAAAATTCAGTGACCGGCTTCACTGGACTGAATTGTTTCTGAAATGCGGTCTGCTTCTTCTCTAGCTGCTTTTCCACAATCACACGAACGCGAGATTCTAAGCCACTACGTTCTTCAACCGTCAGCTACTCCAGACAATTTTCATATTTGGCCAGGTTCACCTTTATTTCGATGACATAGTTAATTGCCAAGCAGTTTACTCAGTACATCTTAATGTATTTTCCCAGAATTTCTTCTCAAAACGTACTAATTGCGTAACTTATTAATCAGTGGCCAACTGGTGCACATACGATCTGCTTTCATAATAACACTGAATACTTTTAATGAATGGATTGAGAATAACAAATCTTTACCAACAGATTTCTGTACTCAACGTTTCAATCAGCTCGTGTGACCTTAGTCAGGAATAATGCGTACAACTAAAAATTAAACCACACACGATAATTTAATTATGTTAGGTTGCCGTGACAGTAGAGGAGAAAGGCCACAGTGCAAGTGCTCGGAAGTCAAATGATGTTCTACTTAGGACGATTGCAGAGATGGGATGAGAGAATTAAGAGTTATTTTAATTCAGTAGGACAGCATTCAGAGGAATACATGCCAACATTACATTGGATTCTGGAAAAGAACGCAATTGTTTCCATCCATTCTTGAATGTCCACTTTATTCGAAAGATTGAAGGTTCGGTGAAATGTTCAGTTTATCGCAAATTCATTTGAAACGGTCAATAATTACGCTTTAACAGCCTCGTGCTGAGACACTGTAAAACAAACCTTATCAAAACATTCAATATAGCCAGAAAGATTTGCACTCAGGGCACAATCCAGACTGAACTGCAACTGATTAATCAGGTTCTCTCAGACAATGGGTACGCGAAATCACTGTTCTCTAGGTTTTCTGAAGAAAAGCCGCCCGAGAAAACAGTGTTAGTAGTGCCGAAGATGAAAGTCTTTTTACAACTGTCGTTTGAAGGGATTATGTTAATACGCCGTTGCAACTACGATTGCAGATCGCTGTAATACGGATACAGAATGCCGCAAAAGTCATGTTAAGCAACACCGCTAAAGAGATCCCACTTCAACCATTAAAACCATCGATGCCTCCGCTCATATCGTTTGCTGATTTTCATGTAGTTGTCAGGTCGACTGTACTGGCCTGACGGAACGGCAACGGAAGTTTCGGATCTCGGAACACATCACAGCATGGATGACGAAACATGTGGCGCAGGTACTGGCTTACACCCAATTTCGGACATAGCAGGCACAGCACAGACCACCAGCATGAACCATCGCTTGTCGTCTCCTGGAAAGCCGTCACCGGGTGGATCCCACGCAGGCATTTACAGTTGTATTATCCAACTGATAAGCCCCGGATTTTACGAGTTGCTGGAGCGGTTGCTCCGAGACATTAGTGTCTACCCCTGTGTGCATAGAAAAACTATTTTGTTAGTTTGGTATCGCCATGGTAACGATGTTTTTAACTGATTAGCAAACAGATCCGCCGTATGTTTCCTTGTGTAATCAGTTTCATATTTGGCCAGCTTTATATTCCCCTGTTCTGTATTCCGCACTTGAGAGAGAAATTGACCGAAATTTGCCAGATTATAAATTGTGCTCAATAACGCTTTCAAATGTCCTACTAAAATTTGTTTCTGGGAAATGCCGCTTTACGTTAATGAGATCACTAGAACAAACTTGGAAATCCAGTTAAGCTTCGCTTCGATGTAGTAAACTGGTTTCATAGAATAGCACTTGAGATCTAACCTTCATTTATAGACTTTTGCCAAATAAGAGATTCTCAGTTGTCTAGTGATAATGACTCGTGAATAATTCCAGCTAAATTGTCGGTCAGATGTCGTTTGAATGACAATGATACAAAACTTTTTCAAATTGATTATAGAGTCAGACCTCGTTTGTGAAAACATTTCAACAGACCTTTACGAAACACATGTAAATCAGCCTCATTGATAACGCTACGAAATGGGACATCTATGGGAGACATGAAAACATTGTGCAACGTAGCTCACCTAAAACAGACTATCTTCAGACTTGAAGTAAAGACAATCCGTCTCCGGTTAGCGCAATTCAAAAATGGACGGATTACCGGGAGACGCGTTTTGCTTTTGCGGTAAATACCAACTCACCAGGCTACAAGTTCAGTCGCATATGCTAATTGTGAAACAACATGACATCGCGAGCACGACAGTTAGATCACTTGTCGTTCAGTATAGAGTCACAACTGTCTACTTTCCGTGCTACTAGCAAGAGCGCACCACTTGCTTACCATAAACCATCTGGGCAGGGCAAATAACGTATACCGATATGACGAGGTAAAAACATTGGAATCAATATTCACACGAGTTATGTTGCGGAGAAACATATAACCTGGTCAGTACACTTTAAGGTCAGATATGCGGTTTTTACGTTCATGCAATGTAAGACGAATTGCTGAAAGCTAAACTTTAGAATCTGTCCCCGTTAATGAGTTCCGGTCTGATAGTGTCACCTAATCTAATGGCATTATTGAAGCATTAACCGAGAGATGCTAGTTGTCTAAAGTTCCTACTTGTTTAAAGTTACTAAAGGACGAGTTTATGCGATTTGTCATGACTTGTACAATTTTGCTTACTTCAAAGGTAAACGTGCTTGAATAAATCCAACACATTTGTTTGTTAGGGTTAGATATCGGTTGCAATTACACGCTGTAAGCTTTGTGTACATCGATGGACCTGATAGTGTGTTTCCGTGAGCCATTTTCTGTGAAAAGACCACCACTTCACTCATTTCTAATTTGAGTGGGTAAATTAGATCGGAGGTGACCTTGGATGGGTCGCTGTTGTAAGAAATCAAAGTTACCTCCTTTGTATAACAACACTGGACTTCATTGTATTTTCACAGTTATTGTTGATAAACTGAGTTGGAATCTTCCGTCAGTTTGCACAGATGATTCACTAATGATGTCAGTGATGTCAATGCAGAAGCATTCTGGTAGGACCCTAGGGAGAACAGTCAGGATAGGTATATATTTCTACGTTCCATTGAGTGAACAATAACAATGGCCTTTTCGAAAAGTACCGTACGTTTCGATGGTCACCGGTGTTTCTAAAAACAATGTGGACGTGCCACATAACAAGAAATCATCAAATGTGCGTGCAAGTTTCGAATGCAATCACGTCAAGTTTTCCACCAGAGAGACGCTCGCGTTTGGGATATATGAATGCGCACTATAATTATCTTGAGTCTTTTTTTCTAAATACCAAAACGGTCATTCAGGCACACCCTAAAGTTCTTGAAAGTCCCCAAAAATGAAACGTCTTTCCCGAGGAAACACTTATTCAGGTGGAAGTGATCGACAAATTGAAATCCGGATTGAAAAACAGTAATAAATTTAATCTGTTGATTAGGAGGCCCAGTAGTGAGATCATTTGACCGGACTTAGCAAGTCACTGTGCTCCCTCTGGAAACTCTCACGCAATCTGAGCCTAATAATTGCACTGTGTAGCAGGTGTTTCAGATTTGGAAATTCAAATTTCTTTGATACTTGGAACAATAAAACTGAAGACTGCAGGCATCTGGTTTTTCAAGACTTATCGGACATATGTATGTCAGCGCCTGTGATCTTGTTGTGTTATATGTAAACGAAGAGTAAGTTCTTGCAAGTCTCTTCATACAAGGAAAAAACACATCTACCTATCTAGAACGTTTATCAACTAATTTGATGTCCCAGTAAGCAATACTTTACACTGATAGTGTTGAAATTCTGTAAACCCCGTTAATAGATTTTAAATTGACAGGGAATAGTTAATTTGGTTTTCAGCTAATCAGTTGTAGATATGGAAAAATTAACAGATAGATAACCGGCACCAGTTTCTCCCAAGTTTATTCTTTTCATTTCTTGACAAAAGTGACGATTCAGTGAGTTAGCATAACACGATAGAGCACATGTGGTGTTCCCACTACTCCGTGGAGTGACTGACTGATGTACATACACAGAACACAAAACGGCTGTGCTCCCAAACAAGAATAGTTGCACACGCTAATAATCTCATGATTAGCCTGGACAGATGGCTTTATTGACTGTACCAATCAAGTGGATTTCAGATCGGGCAGAAAAACTAATTCATACACAAGTGAATAGATTTTGTGCCAGATTTTGTTGGTAGAATCATTTTCTGGTGTACAGGCACAAGGGACACTAACCAGTAATTAAGGAAACTACTGGTTACGGGCTAGCCAGCTATTAAAATGTCAGTTTGGAGCACTAAACTCCGTAGTCCTCTACTGTGCAACTTCGAATGAGAAGTCCGACGGAGAGTGTGACAGCTTCAGTGGAACGCATTGGAACCGTGAACAAGTGCCAGTGGACGAACATGATTAGAAGTTAGATAAAAGTGACGAAGAGTCTGTGTTGTTACGAAAAAATAACTAAAGCCAATCAACCACGCATGATTCAGAAATAAACAGGTCATCAGCATTATTAGTCAACTGGCAAATCTCATACACTAAAACGATTCCCAAAGTGAAGTTATCGCATGACCCAAATTCGTATTTTTAACACCCAGGAAATCACCAGCCTGCTCCGTCACTACAGAATTCAGTTTTCGGTGCAACCATCAAAAGTGCATTAAATTAGTTCCCCCAGATGTCAAGTAGTGGGTGACAAAACGTACAAAAACTCATGCTGATATGTATTGTTGTTTACTTAAAGTTGACTTAACAGAAGAACTTCCGTCATATAAAGCAGTACAAGAAACATTATCAAGAATCCTAGAAAAACAAAAACCATCTTGTAATCTGGGAATCTGCATCTGAAAAATGATAAACCTGAAGTCATTTGATAGCAGGTAAATATTACCTAGTTCTCGGACGTGCTGACTGCAAACCTTGATTAACAATGCTTTGTTTTACTATAAACTGTGGACACCGTGAACGTTTATTACGACATTCGATTGGTTGTTGATGCTGTTCGTAATTCTGGACTGTAACTGCAGTAAACCTCCTAGTTGGATCAAAAGGTGTTGTCTTTCGATGAGGAATCAATAAGTAATCATCATTGTAACATTCACACATTGATCCAACTTCACAAGTTATTTCATTGTGAGTTGCTTAGTCGAACTGGCACAAAGTCCTTCTTTAAAAGTGTCTATTTTGTCTACCACCGAGTGTAACACAAAATGTGAATAGCACCAGAATGAAAGTGCTCTGAAACCCCCACAACTTTTATCGAGTAGCCACTGAATTGTCCCGTAGGTCTAGCCAGGATAGGTTTGTGCCCGGAACAAGTGGTTACCTCCGGTTTTATTCGTGTCAACAATACAGTACAGTCAGCCGTTTAATTGTGAGTGAAGTTAGAAGTGATGCATTTCATTCAGTTGAAAAACACCTCATGGGTTCTGCAGTATGTCCCCGTTGTGATTTAATTAATTATGATCAGTGTTCATTGTTGGAGTGGAATAAGTTCATTGTATGTTCACTCTACTTTCATTTTGCAATTTGAGGCGTTTAGTGTACAAATTGTTTTGTTCCATTGCTATTTGTTAGGATGGATGAAAGTATAAACTTCGGTAGTCTGTCAAACTCTACTTGGTGATCATAAGAATCAAAAAGGTTGCAACTGAAGCCTTACCTAGCAAAATATTGTTTAACTGTCTGGTAAAAACATGTCCACATCCACCTCGCTAAAACTAGCCCAGTTGGTGTAATATGGTCCGAGATGTTTTTCACGTAAGTTCCTATGACAACCTAACATAACATTGGGATTAGTGTCCCGAAGCCCATCTAGTTACTTTCTAAATGTCAGGGAGTTGTGTCAAGTTCACTTAGTAAGAAGCTCAGTTTATTCATTCCTGGCAGCAGCATTTTGTGAATTTGTGACAAAATCTCACGTGTGAACGTCAAGGTCATCAACAATATAAGAATTATCGAGGAACGTCCACCTCTCCCCTGCGCAAATTCAGTCAACATTTTCGAGGTATTCTCAAATATACTTCAAATTACCAGGTAGCACAACGTTTGGCCAGGTTTTTCCAGACGAACTTTCAAACACCTCGAGCTGTTTATCCAGATCGGTAGTGATTAATGTCACGTGGTTGCCTCGTGTTAAGTCCATACATTTTGGTATTTTATGAAGTCTTGCTTCACTGGGCTCGATTCCGCTATCGCTCGTCATTGCGTCAAAATAGTTTATTGGTTAATTCCATTTTGCCCGAACAACGTTACAATTTAAGCCTATGCTTTAGGCTTTCAGATTTACCAAATTCAAGATGCACATTGGTTATAGATCATAGCGTTAATGTTGGTTTGACTTTCACTCACTCATTATTGAAAGTCCCACATTATGCATATGAAGGCAATTATCAAACAATTTTAAATTACATGGATCGAATTGTTTGGTACATTCTTCCCACTACTATATTCATTATATATCCATCCCCATCCGACCCCAATAATGTATATGTATAGGCAATTACTAAAGAATCGCCACAAATTGCTAACCTTTGTCATTTTTCAGTTTCTCACCACCGAGATCAAGCCAGAAACGATATAAGTGGTAAAACCTTTCAAGAAGACCAAACTCACTAAGTTAAATATGGGATTGGAACCTTGTTTTCTTAAAGTTCTAGCAAATGATGATTGTATTAATTGTATCTCATACATGATATACAGTGTTTGATATTAATCGTGTTCCAAAAACATTTATGATGGAATAACTGTATGTTCACAAGCAGTAATATTTAAAGTGTACACTTGTATTTCCTTTGTCGCACAAACTTACCAAAAGGTGATGTTTAGGCATAAAAGCTAATACGATACAGGGCGCCAATCTACTGTTTCAGAGGTTTCAGTGTAGTGGATTTGTTTTATTGATACAACCTTATCTTGAGCTAAGTATTGAAGCATGTGTTGTATACCTCATTTCTGGTACCCATTGTTGGTAGAATGCATGGCATAGCTGTAAACATGCTTTAGTTTTGTATTTGTTTTCATGTCGCAACAGTTAGCCTAAAGTGGACAATTTTACAGTGTATGATCTACATTCCACAGGACTCTTAATAACTCATTTCTGACTTTCCTCTCTTTGAAACGTCATTTATGCCGTTCATTACATTTTCCATGGTCATTCGCTGGAGGTGCAGCACCAGTTGAGTCTCCAGAGATGACAACAGCTTGAAAGTTTTGTCAAGCTAACTCCAGCTTGCAATTTTCTGTCTAAATCTGTCGCTACGTTGCTATCAGCAAATGCCTCTAAGCAAACGCTAATGCATACATTCTGGATGCGACCCGGAATTCCACTGCGGTTTGCCCACCTCAGCGACGCTGAAAGAAATAGACAACCAGTGAAGTCATCACAAACATGTATTTGCCTGTTATTGCATTCCCATTTCTTAATTGGCATCCCGGATCCGAGTTACACTTCTATATTTGCTGATTATCTCGCTGCGATATATTTATTGCTCCATTACTCATATTAACTTCTAAAACGATTTTTTCTTGACACATCTTCACTTTAATTCATGCTGACTCTCATACTGTTCGAAAACTATTCTTTCGCACAATGGGGCATTATAAGCTTCTCCAATCATAGTAAATTTCAATCATACCAATATCTTATCCAGCAGTCTATGTCTTCTTGTCCCTATTCATATTCTTTCGGCTGCCGGTTCGGTAACTATCACATTATACGAAACCATGTGTTAACCCTCAATCGGCCACGTGAAATAAACGTCACTCAAGCTGTCATTGTCTCCATACTTTGGACAATTTCACACGGTGATGAAACCTGCCATGGAGTGCAAGGCTATTGTTGGTTTTCGTGAAAATTAAATGTCAAGCTACTGATCAGTATTTATCAGTCCGTTTATGAAAATTAATGTAGCACAAACCATATTTATTCTGGAATATTTGTGATTGTCTGGTTGAAAAAGTTAAAACCACTTTTATGGTAACCTTATCAGTCGCAGCTTTGGAAATGAACCAGTAAGTCTGCACCTACAAGGCAAGCTAACTTTGAAAACGCACGCTTTTATTTCAGTTCGTGAACTGTTAACTAAAAAGGTTGAGTTTACTGGTTTTCTTAGTTGTCATCCACAACTAGTTGGCTTTGTCGTAGCCATCAACACTTGAAAGGGTATGCAACAACGCAAATATATGTGTATCGATTAACTCGACTCACCTAACACACAAAAAAGGCCATCTGTCTACTTGCTCACAATACCTTAATAATCTCTCCCCTAAGCCCTCACTAGTTTTACAGTGTCCAATTAGAAGGCTGCCAGGTCACCAATGACACTGCTGACCGGAGTAGTCAGTAGGATTTCTTCCCTATCTCACTTTCGTATGATTTCCATATAGTTTCGTTGTATTTAACAGTTGGGTTTGTCTGTGGTTACAGACTCATCACAAGGTAATGGATACTGTTTCAGAAATGGACGTAGAGAAGTGAGTAAAAAACGTCTGTGGAAAGTTTTGGGACCACATTTGGAGTGCCTGTGAATGTTCATTTCAATTCGTGATGGTACAGTTCGCAATTGTTGTAGTCGTTAACTGGTAGGCATAAGGAGATGGAAAATTTGGGTAGCTTTTTATGTGAAACGTGGCATAACTAGTCAAATCCAAGCAGGTGAGGTCACGTGATGTCACTAAAAATGTTTATAAACTACCTACTACCAGACAATGGTACTGTAGATTAAAACCAGAGCACTCACTGTGTTCCACTCATAGACCTGTGTAAACATAATACTGAAACGAAATCAAACATGGTCATTTCATACAGATAATGCTTTTTTATTGAGATGGGAAGACACTTTGTTTTGAGTACAAAATCTTTCTTAGCTTCATACAAACATAACTTGCATTTGTATGCGTTTACCTTACAAGCTGTACTGTTCCCAGCACTGCCCCCTATGCTTCTGATTTCACCTTTACTTTTCATACAAACGTGAAACAGCTAGATATCCTTAGATGTACCGTGTACTCAACTTTTAACCGGTTAGATGTTTTTCAATCATTCAACGTTTGTCAACCATTTGACTTCAGCATACTGCCTTATTCTGCTCATTCTCACCATTCCACAAATGTCAACAAATATAAATCCACATCACCGACGCGAGTTCAGTTGAAAATACATATATACTTGCACCAATGATCATGGTGCTGTTGGTATCTCCCATCCATCGTGGACCCATCAGTTGCAAGTTTACATAATAATTAACTACAAAGTGTCTAAATAACATTTAAAGTCTCATATTGCAGAGGTCCTAATCAGTTGAGGTTTGAACATTTGTAATGTGCAACTGTGGTTCAGTACTTGACTCTACCACATGCCCGAATGCATGAAGTAATGGGATCGTTTGTAGTCCGTATTCAATCTGGTTACGAATTTCGGTTTTCATGGGTTAATCGGTATGTATTAGTGTAAAACATTTAGGCAGTTGACAACTAAATTTCTGAGCCATAGTATGAGATGGCAATAAAAATTATTTTTCTTTGCCGCTTTTATATAAAAGGCAGCTGAAAATATGTAAAGTTTACTTTTTCAAACACGTTGATGTGAGAGAAGACCTCCATCTAAGAACTACCTGTAAACTGATCGCAATATACTAATTGTCGAAATTATTGTTGACGATTGCATTCAAACCCATTTCGTTATCACCGTTAGGAAATACACTTTATATCTTTTGTCCGTTGCTCACTCTGACTATGTCAGCCAGGAGATTAGATGGGATGTAGTGTCAAGTAATTGTGACGTTCATAGTGGGTAGTAATGAATTAAATAAGTCACAACGTTCCTCCGAAACTATGCGAATTTATCAGGTGGAACTGTATTTTGTAAAAGAAAATGTTCAGAACCCTTCAAAATTTGAACGCCTAGTGGTAGACTGCACATAGTAACACACTTTGTATCGAACTTCTACGCAATGCCTCTTGGTAATGTATAGTAAGCCGAAAATAAGTCTTTACACAGGTTCTGGTGCAGACCGTACACTTCAAAGCACAACCGTTCCAACCAAACAAATATGTGTAGTCACCGAATCACAAAACGAGTTTTAAGATCTTGATGAAGCTAATTTAGAATAAAATTTCACATATGAAGACGTGTTTGTGCGGACTGGTTACAGAATGTTGTAGGTATTTGACGTGGTCAATGAAGCTTTGTTCTTGAAGGACAAATGAATCCCAGCAATGTTTAAGGTGACTGAACCTACTTTCTACTGTGTGACGGCTATTCGTTTCATAAGTAGTCTGGATATCTGTGAGCTTTACCTATTCGTTTTGCTTCTCTGTAAGCTAACGAAACAAGACTCATAACAACAAAAGTAGTGTACGTAACTCTCCACAACTCTGATGACCTTGCTGCTAGAAAAACAGTTATCCCCAATGATTTTCTTCACTCAAATTCCTCTGGCTTCAAACCAGCATACTGATTAATGGAACTGGAAAGAGTTTGCTCTTAAAAACAGTAGGGTTTTACATCCTGGAGCTTAAAGCCGATCGCCTCCTTGTTGCTCCTGTGTAGACGACACATTGCTATACAACGTGTTTGTGGTTCCCAGTTTCCAGATTGTGCATACATTTAACTCACATGAGTTTAATTATACTGGGATTCTATAAATATGCATAAAAGCCACGTTAGACCACATATTCTGTTATGTTTCATACAATTTCATGATGCCAAATAGTTCTGAAGTTGATTCTTACGCAAAACAGTTGTTTAGCACATATTCAGAGATTAAGCAATGAATTCTTTCGAATTAAACAATTGTACTCTTAAGACAGCTTTGAGTGGAACGGGCTTTTGTTTTATGCATCAAGCTGTCATCATTAATGTTGCTTTAAATAATATTGTCCGCTTGGAGTTGTGTTCCTGCCGAGTGTTTTCCATTCATCTTATCAGATAACGATGTCAAATAAAGAATGGCGAACAAGCACGAATATTTATCAAATGTACATACAAACTGGGGACACACGCACAAAGCCCAAAGAAGAAACACTGCAGATTCTAATGGAAAGTCAAGCGAATGTCAGTAGCGGTAGACAAAACTGACATGTCAAACGTTGTGAACCTCAACTGTACTTGACAGTAGTTCCAGCTGACCAAGGGACAAAGAGTGAAGTGTGGTTCATTAGCTTGATACAGGCATAATGCTAGTATAGAAAAAACTACCAAGCCTTTCTTATACCCAAGCCTTATTTGTGTACACAGGCCTTGTTGAGAGATCCGGAAAACTTTTCAGAAAACTTAAAAACGTTGATCCTATTTCTGACTGTCGTCTTCAGTTTGCGTTGCGTAGTCCGCTGTTTTTTTGGAATTGTTTCACAGCCACATCTTGAAGCTTAGCAAACATTGTTACATGATTAAGTTCAAGCAAAACACTGGTCACATTTAGTCTATAAAAAAAATATTTTGCTAATAAGTGGTGAGTTACCTAACGGCAAAAAGACTACTTCGGTTAGTGTAAATTAGATCTCAGTCGTAACTCTTAGCAACATTCTCATTCGCATAAATAACTCTGCCAGCTTCTTTCGGCTCAAGTTGTCAGAGCTTGTCATTGGTGCATGTCCTTGCCCTGATTTAGAACTTAACTATAATCCAGGCTCTCATCAGACAACAGTTTTGATAACTTTGCTGCAGAATTCACATTAAGAATGGTTTTGTAACCGTAAGCGAACGATCACCTACATGGTTTAGTTGGGGGTGACCGAAAATTTGCCAATTCCGAATTGAACGTCGCTTGTTTCGTTGCCCTTCTTACACTCATATGGACTTCCGGCAAGTCTTCTTCTACATAAAGCACCGAGTTCATGCTCCAACTTGGTTAGTTCTCATCGGCGTTGTAAATGTTCAAGTGGAACTTTGCAAACTCATCGGCTAAACACGAGCTTGTTGCTGCAGTTTTCCACGAATTCTTGGTCTGCTGAATGCAAAGACAGAATGCGTTTCATTGTGCTTAAAGAACTTATTTATCCATAAGACCTTTCAGATTCGAATGTCCACTTTCACAAAATAGCTTTACCGATGCTGTGGTGTTTTGCCGTTGTTACAGTAATAACCCATACACAGCTGATCCTTTAAATAATACTGCTCTTTGAGATAAGCCAGTCGGTTTTTCACTGAATATTTTACAACTTCTGCGATATTTACGTCAGAGAAATAGCGGCCAACTTGGTAATGTTTTAATAGTAAACAACATTTTTTGAGAATGGAATTATTGAAGCGGCTAAAAGAAAGCATTACCACAGACTTACCAATCAGTCCGGACAGCTCCGATGCTTCTGACAGAGCGATACAGCGAGTAACTACGTCGAGTGTCAATAAATGGATTGAGAATAAAACATGGTTACAAACAACCTGTGATACTCTACGTTTCAACCACCTCGGGTGCCCTGCCTCAGTAGTATTATAATCAAAATCACATTTGCTCACACTACTGCTAAGGGAGATCACCTGAGTTGATTGAAACCTAGAGTATGACAACCTGCTCATAAAGTCATGATATTCTCAGTTGACTTACCAATAAGAATTTAAACAGGACGCCTAAACTGGTTGACTTCATTCGCACTAAATTCGATACGGATATTTTACCGCATCCGGTCACTTGGACCATATCAATGATTAGTTTATGAATTTGGCTCATTCTACGTCAATGGCTATTTATTATCCATTCCATCTACGCCTAACTCACCAATGTTCCATGAAACCCTACTTTGGATAAGTTTGAAATTGTTAGCATGATTGCGACAATGTATATCATGATGTCTGAGTCAGTCCGATTTATGTTAGGCTGTGAAAAGTTTGTCATAGATTTGAGTTGTCTACTTTAAATGTGACTGTTCATTAGCTGAATCTTTACATCTCACTCTGGTAACCATAGTGGAACAATTGACTACGCAACATGTGTTATTTTCTATGCTATCCCCAACATTTTAAAAATAAATATTAATCATCTATTCTTTTAAGTATTTTCAAGTTGAACACCGCTCACATTTGATCGCAGCATTCAGGTGGCAACCGGATCGTTGTTCACAAGCGAGAGTGGTTGGACGTTCAGATTTGATAATTCGGTCGTGCCTAATGTGGGGTCAGTGGCGCAGTTGTCAACACGGTTGCCTCATGGTTGGAATGGTCGCAGTTCAAATCCCGGCCGTGGCAAGGATATGCACCACTGACGAGCTCTAATGAGATCGAAACTCGAGTCTAGTGCTTCTTTTCGAAAGAGGCTGGCTGGAAAGTCTATTTGAATGCGAACGCTGCGATCAAATGTCAGTGATGGTCAACTTAAAAATAAACCAAATCCCCGACTACTCATCAGTATTCTTTTAAGCATTTCACATCACTGTCTTTGTTTTCACTCACAGCATCAAAACAATTCCTAAAATACCCTAGATTCACTTCTGTTGGATAACTTAAATACAAAAGATTTTGATCTCATTCTTTGTGAAACTGTTTGTTCCGCGCACTTAACTACGGAGAAACACACTGATCGATGTCTTGGTTTTTGCTGAGGGAAACTGTTACATATAGTTTGCATTAATTCAAAGAAAAATCGTGAGATAACGAAGTTGACCTTAGTTGTAAATGGTAAATGGATCGATGAAATTAATCTGGATATCACTTGAGAAGGATCGTGGCAGAGATATGCACTACTCACGAGCTCTAACAAGAAAGAAGCTGGGATATAATGTTTTTTTCACAAAAGAGGTTAATAAGATATTTTGTGTGAGCGTGCAATATGTTATCGATCATGCGCGAGTCCCACTTTTGTGAACCAAACCCCCACTACTTGCGAGTAATCAAAATACCGTTTATAAGTTATGGTGATATTTTCGATTTCAAATTAGGTAGAGGTCCTAATCGTGGGATCATCGGTTGGAGTTAACAGAACAGGGACTGTTCTTTTGAAAGGATTAAGCAACCCAAACATTGCTTGAAAAAAGGCATCTAGCGTTTGTGTACGATTCCGTTCTATTTATAGTCAGCGGCCCAGTAGTCTTAAAGACATGACTAAAACATTAAATCCCGTTCTTTTGAAGGGTGAGTGTAATTGACGGGTTATTATTACGGCAGAACTCGAATGTTTTTCTTTGTTTTCGGGTCGTTCAGAAATCGATCTTTAATACGACTGCTTTTAGCATCCCTAGGTACATACAATGTTTTCTACTGGATGAACATCACTTCCCGGATTTCGATAAATGTTACGTGTAATTCGTGGTTTTATTGCTCCCACAAGCACACTCAGCCGCAGTGTGCATCAAACCGAAGATCCTTTGGTTATTAATCTTGCGCAGTGAATGTTCTTAGCACTCTTTTAACAATTGTGATGAAGTAACCATGATTTAATTGAAGCACTCGATTCAGCGTACAGGCGTTTATCCACAGATGGTGAATGTTTGTTGGTAAATGAATTCCGGAGTGCCATCACCATCAGTAGCCTAAACGTCGCTGATTTTTCAACGAATCGAAGGGAGTGATTGAGAAAATTATTTTGCAAAAACCTGATATGCACTAGGTAAGCGATGTCACCGTGCATTCGTTCATTAAATTCTCAGTAAAATGCAGTGCTTTGCTAAATCCAGACCAATGCCAATTAGCAGAACGGTTAGTACTAAGATACCGGTGGGTAGGCATTGAGAGAAGTGCGTCGTTTTTTACTGGATCGATTCAGACTCGCGAGGGGACTGACGGCGCTAGTTTTTGTTACCAGTGGTGAGAGCGATTTCCAAGAAATGACAGGTCGCTCACTGCTAACCAAGGCAGGTTCACCAGTTTTAGCAGTTTCTTTTGTGTAAAACACGGGAGAAATCGGATGAGATACGATGGATCCAACTGCAGTTATCGATCAGTCATAAAACTCGCACCTGAAAGATATCCTAAGGGAAGCTTTATCGTAATTATCAGTGATAATTTTGACGCGCAAATTATGATCAAAGTTTGGCTCGGCCGCAGCGGATAGTTCTGTGAGCAGAACGTCACAACGCGTTTCTCGATGAAGCACTCGAAGCTAAACACACAAGAAGAGACAACTTTACCAACCGGTTTATCATTCAACTATTCTGTTCAACCTCGTTCTGCTTCGTCTCCATACTTACATTCAGTAAACCTGTCAGACACTAAAATGAACAACCTGACCGTCTGATGTGTAAACTGTGAAACATCCACGTTCAATCAAAACTTCGCATTTTTTTGTAGAACCTTGGTTTCGAGCATCACAGACACGTGATTGACCGGATGGTGCAGTGGTTTCGGTTGTCGGTCACAATAGGAAAGATGACAAGCCTATTAGGATGAATAGTAACAAAAGAATAAGTGGAATAAAAAGGATTAAGTGGAATTAAAAATAGTTTATCTTCACACAAATCACTTTACTACTACCCTGAAGGTAAGAACTATGACAATCTAAGTCGGATTTAGCCGGTCTTGTTCACCGATGTCAGCGTGTTTTGTGAAGAGCAGGTAAAAAATAATATTCTGAAGGCACTGAGTGTTTTCTCTGGTCGTCTGTACATAAATTTAATAGTACGGTATAAAAAAAGAGCTCAGGATAATGAAACTGTCTGCACAAACTCGATGTAAGCCATTTCTAGTATTTCCGCTGAGTTTGACGAAAGGACGAAGAGAAGAGATAGTGTAATAAATGTCACAATTCCAATAGTTTGGGATAAATTAAGGAAACTGAATTAATTACTTAAGTGACAGAGCTATAAAATCATCTCCGCTGACGTTTTGGAACACTAGTCACAGATTGTGGCGCGTACTGTAGATCGCGTTGATAACCCAATAAACTTTATGATTCAATATAGGGGAAATATTCAACTGAAAGAAAATGTTCCGGGGATTTGTGAAACAGCCAATGAGGATACATTGATTAAACAACCACATTGCCCGCATCACACACAATAGAGCTGCAAGCTAAATTTCAGTTACTTGTTCTTCGCTGATCGCTTAAAAATTTGTATGACAGAGTGCTGGTCCCACAGCTTATTTACGAGGAGTTGTACGTCCGTGTTCTATGACTCGAGAACTTTCTTGATGAAACAAATAGTCATCATTCATGGATTGGGGCAGGTGAAAGAAATTCACTCATCAGTGTTGGTTATGTCAGTGACACCTAACACCATGTCGTCACTGACCGATCGACCACTCAACGTTTTGTACAGGGTGAACTGAACCGACTAAAATTCACTTGTCGGCAACAATGGCGCGTCATAACCTGGTCACTCAATGCGGTCATGCGTAAATAGTTAGAATTCGTGTAATACTTCCGGTTAATTTTGGCTATTCCAGTCGATACGGATTCAACCAGCTTCCAAGTTGCTTTCCGTCATATGGAGGACTAAGATATGAGGCTGATTAGTATGGGTCAGTTGTACCTTTATTTTTAAAAATTAACATACTGATGAACTGTTCTAAGAAACACATCCACTACGTAGTTTATAATTTTCACATAAGTATGAATGGAGGCACAACTCTGATTGTACTAAGCCGCTGTCTCAGATGGTCTCTTTAACTGACAGCTGCACCAATCACAAGGTCATCAGCATAGCATCGATGTTCACCCGCTTTACTCATTCTTCACATTTTGTAACCACGTCGGTGTTTGACCGCGGCATAGTTTTACCTAATTGTCAATGACGCTTGCAGACGCTAAGTTGATAAGCACACTCGCCACAAGCTGTGGATCCACCTTACTTGGCAAGCTGATGACATACCAAACATTTGTCAAGATACACGTTGCGGAACGGCCATGTGATCTTTCCATTCAAGCTATGCAATGAGCAAAGCGGAGGTTGGAAAACCACAGCTAATTTTCAGATGTGTTCTTTGCGAAACAAATCAAGCTTCTGCACCATAGTGTAGAATAGATCACGCACAATCAGTATATATCTTCCATTTCGATGTATTTGATGGCCCATGATAACAAAATCAATATGGGTGGCTGTCATTCTTGATTATGAGTTACCATCAATGGTACTAGCCGAAAAAAATGGTGCTACCCAACTTTATGGAATCATAAACAGTCTCGAGTGGACTGCCTCGAAGAAATTTGGATTTAAAATTATTAGCCTTCACAGGTCGTCATCCACGACAAGACTGGACAGAATAACGGGATTCGCTTGCATCTGTCGGAAACTACTCGAAGAAACGCTTGTCCAAAACAACTGTCTTTATAGGCTCGCTCTGCTTACAGAACAAATATATCAACAGGCAAACAGACTTAACAAGTTGACCTATTTCTTTGAAATTCTAATGTGACCAATACAACCGTTGTGACCAGTGTGAGAAGAGCCACTAATTTTAAAAAGGATCAAAATTGCCGGCCTCCTCAAGGGATCCATGTTCCAAGATCCATTGTGGGATGTTTACAGTGTGTGCACTTATGAATGGGTCGGTCTCTTGCGTGTTTTTACGAGTCTGACGTTTCTGAGCCGAAACAGTGTCAGAACAGTGAACAACTAAAGTGTAGTGGCTAAGAGACCGATCCAATTGGTGGTTGCTGCATCCGTGTTTTGCATAGGAGAAATCCCCAAGCCTTGCCTCCTTGTGACTTGTGCTACTTCTCAGTATGCAAGTTCTCTGAAGCCAGTATTGGAATACCAACCTCCATGTTAGTATGAAGGTTTCTGACAACCATAGCGCTTCCCTTCCGTCAAACATATCGGATCGTCATAACCTAACATTTGAGCACAATTACGACTGACTGTGAGCATGATATGTGGTCAGTTTGGGAGGAGGTCACAAAATCTAACTGCTTTTTTGCACCCTATTAGTTGTTTCTATTCATTTTCTCACGATTGCAACTATTTTCCTGTAAGTCACTTTTCTAGTATGTTCAAAGCGAATTATAATCAGCGTTTGCTTGTTCTTCTTGTTACAGAGCAAATGCGGAAGTAGAAGCTATGTTTCGTGAGCTTGATATGGACCGGAACGGGAAGATAAGTGCGGAGGAGTTAAAATCCAAACTAGAAGAAATGCAAGGAGCGCCAATTGCTTTGCAAGCAGTACAGGCATTTATGAAGTTGCACGACAAAGATAACGATAAGCTTTGGTCCATGTCTGAGCTGGCCGATTTCCTTGCACACTGTAGATAACACAGTCGTGTTATTGATGCAACAACGTCAACACTTAGCTAACTGCTACTATCAATATTTCCGTTGTAACCGTATGGGTTGTTCTCTAAATTCGTTCAGTCGTCTCATGAATTAAACATTCACAGTAACTGTCATATCAGTTCATAATAGAATATCAATTAAAAACTAGCCTTTGTTTACTAATTGGGTACTGGAAGATTAGTCGGTATTCCTCTGAAATCGCTCAATTTTAGATATAAATCTCATTTGTTCAACTCAGGATTCTGTTGTAGTAATCTTATTGTTAAGAATTGTAGGTGATTAAACTGGTTAGAGAACTTTGTGGGACAACCAGCCTGCGGCACAGAAATTATCTGAAAATAATCCCAGCTAGAATGGATAGGCTGTAGTTTCCCATAGCTAATTTGAATAGGGAAGTGCGGTTAGATAATGTGTGCAGAATGTGGCCAGTAAGATTTCCTCTCACACTGTCAACCGTGGAATATTGAGAATGAATTTAGAAGGCAGAAAGCATAATTCAACAGTAAACGTGTGTATGCAGGAGAGCCATAAAAATGGTCCATGCGTTAGTGATTCATAAAGGTTGTTACTATGATGCGGCCAAACTGTCAGATGTGTTTCATGAAATCGCACGGACATTTGGATATTTCGACACAACTACTTCGGCCGGGCTTATCATTTAAATAAACAAGTGCGAACGCGTGACTGGGACCTATCCAATGGTGGCTTCCAAGTGGATGAAGATTGGTCGCTGATGCCACTGGTTTGTGTTATGAATTTGTGCACCTCTGTAGGTATCAGTTAACACTGTAATTATATGTAAGCGATTGGTGGATTTGTGGACGCAACCCATAAAAAACAATGGGATGGTTTCTGAAAAGGGGTTTGACTTTAGCCCGAACTAGTTTTGCGATCAGCAAGAGAAATGCCTTTCCAGAACACCTGAATCAGACTTGCACGCTTAGTTAAAACAGTCGGTGAACGTCCTCTACATGTGGAAGAAACTTAACATCAGTTGCCGTTCCAGTCATTCAAGATTACTCAATAAATTTAGAAGGACCATAATAATGAATATTCGTAGACGGTTTGAACGACAAAATGGTTTTAAAGAGAAATTACAAGCCCGGTATGTAAAATATTTTTGTTTGGAGTTGTAAAGTAAGTCACTCATTGAAGTGACACACCCCTGACTGTTACAGGCTGGGCTTGTAAAATAAAACTCTAACTAACCGATGTACAAGTGGATCCCTCGGCCTAGACGTACGAAAACGAGACGGATTTGTCAAGCACCTAGTGAATGTAATACTTTCTCGATGCAAGTTGTCTACCAGCGCAGACGGATAGGAAGACTGGGGCCTGTTTACATTTCCCATAGGTGACAAATATATCTCTATAGAGTAGAATGAATGATCATGTATTCAGGATGAAACTCATTCAAGAGAAAGCCCATATACTTTGTTCTGAACATGCTTTTATCCGCCTGATGTCGGTATGCAACAGGATGAGGACGAGCGGAACAGTGAGAAGAAAACCTTGCGAAAAAATTATGTGAGGAAGTGGGAAACACTTAAGTCAAGCCCCCAAGAGTTCTGGCTCTTTTTCCGGTACATTTGAAGAAAAGTGTCATGTGTTCGTGCTCTTCAGCTACATTTAACGTTCTCGCAGGCCACGCGTTTCGTTTCTACGGCAGTCGCAGATATTCACATTTTTCTGCTAACCGAGTGTTTATCTTCTACCGTCTTGTATGGCTTATGCGTAGATTACTTCGTTATTGCTAAACATCAGGTAAGATCGAACGTAAATGTAAGTGAGAATTGCCGATTTTGTCTGAAGCGACAAACACCTTCTACTGACATTATTGTGTGTAGTATGACAATTAAAAGGAGACCAAAAACACATGCATTTCAGAAGCTTATTGGAATATAACTTTGCTCATTCTAATCGTTGAATAGGAGGTACAGTGTGTAAGCTGATTCGTTTCTTGCTGTCCAGTTGTTCACAGTCTATAGAGCACGCAAACTTTTCGACAGCGATTTAGGTAACGTTATTAGCACAGCTTCTTGTGAGGTTTAGTTTAACAGAGTTCCGGAAGCGAGATTCATCTCACCAATGCCTTGTACTCTACACAGTAACGAAAGAGCAGTTGCTACAAGTGGACACTGTATCTAATTTTCAAAAAGTCTGTAACAACTCTGCACGCAGTCAGCTATCAGTTGCTCAGATCACAGACAGACTTGTCGTTCGCTACACTTCGTGTATTACGTAGTATATTGGTTTTGCAGAGAACACGAGTTAGCTGTTCGTCCACGAATAACAGTGTTATACTCAAAACTGAAGCAAGTCGTTTCTGTATATGTGACTGTTACTGAACAAAATAATTTGAACTGAATACAGAATAAGAATATGCTAAACCTCGTTGAACGTGTTAATGTACGAAGGTGTGGTCCACATTAGTGAATTCAATTTAAAAATTATTCAAACTCTGAAAATTAACTGAAAGGCTGATAAGATCAGACGGAATATTGGAGATAAACGCCTACCATCGTTTATCGTTTATTCCGAGGAGCAATTTACACGACTTTATTCAAAGAAAGGGCAAGCGGTGACAAAAATATATATATAAAAGGAGAAGACAAAACAAACCTTCTGTCAACTGTGGAGCGCTGCTTGGGTAAAAATACCGGAAATCGGACAAGTCATTCCATAAGTGTAGCCAATATAGAAATATCTATGCTCACGAAACGGAGGTGTTTCATGTGGTGGGTTAAGATTAAAGAAGAAAATTGTTGATCTCTCGAAGTCAAAGGTTCCCAAGGTCATCGGAGAGCCAGTGCAATCAACGCTCACATATCAAGACGAAGAAATGTCCTTTCAAAGCAATAAATCTGCCAGATAAAAGAAAAATGTCAAAACAGGGGGTCCCCGACGTGAATGTGTCATGGGTTTTGAGGAAACCCGGTGTGCTCATCAGACACATATCAATGCCTGCATGATTGTATGTTTTCAGCGGAAGAATGGGTCCGCATGAGAAGACATGAATGGATCCAAGAAAGGTGACGAAAAAGAGGTGTAGAAAATTGAGTCAGCCCGAAACCCCATGTAATACAGGACCAAACGCTTGACCGCATTGTGGAAGTCGGTCCCTTACTTTCCAATCTTGTCCTTTCAGGCAACCTGGCTTCGAATATCATTCACATTACTGATGTCCGGTACAACAGCTTCGCAGTCAGCAACCGCAATCACACCGAGCTTGATGAACCAGTTTGCCGGTGGTACTCGTAAAAATCTGGAGGCTGTGTAGCCGAGATTGCGTGGTTCTTGCGCCAGATCCTTGGCAGGGTGACTATGTAAAACTAAATACGTCTTGTGTAGTCCAACAAGGCAAAGCTTTCTGGCTCATCGCAATTGCCACAACACAGAACTGTCTGGTCATGTCGGTCATCAAGACACTTCGGGACCTTAGGCTGCATCAAACCTAGGTGGCACGAATGAAGCCACTGGAGAAAGTGCGATCTGGATTCTGCAGCCAAGGACTAGGTAGTCGAGAGCGAGGAACTTCTTGAAAACTACGGCCAATCAGGATGTGACAGTGTCTGTCCATTCAGGTTGCGTAACTCTCTTACGTGTATGTCACCGTCAAAAGTCGAATGCGTACCACGGCATTATTATTGGTTATGGTAGGACCAAAAGAATGAATTGGACGATGTTCCACAGAAATGGATATCGACTAGAGACCAATCTCCCTACGGGTGCTTTGCGCCTGATGGGATTGATGATGGACAAATTCGAAATACCCATACCATCCAACCGAAATGAGGTTTGGACGTAAATGATTGAGGTATCTTTGGGAAGATGGGGCCGCCACCGAACAAAATGACGACTTGTACAGTCCTTAACTTCGAGAGTGTTTTGGCGGGATCGGCTCAGAACAAGCGAGTGATTCATCTCTGGAATCAGGTGCTCTCTCAGTAGGTATGTGTGCTGATGCGGTTGAAGAGACTTTTAGATCATTTCATCCATTGTCGTACAAAGTTGCAACAGGTGATTGGTGGAAACCTCAATTTTGCAGGTGAAGGATATGCCTGGATGTCATCGTGTTGAAGACAGTTTGACAGTGTACAATGTCCGGGATGAGTTAGATGGGCCCTTTAGTGACAGTAGTGCTTATTGTCACAGCAAAAGACTATGAGTTCCGTTTTTCGAGTGTTGGTTTTCTCTCGACTAATATCGTTTTTTTCGAATGGCAATTTGCGCAGCTTCATTCGAAGAAAGGGCAAGCGATGACACCAAGGTTAGTCAACTGAAATGTCAAGAAGGGAAAATCAAAGCGAGTCATTTGTCAAATGTGTTGTGCCGCGTGGTAAGCGAAAATGAACACTCGACAAGTCCCCCTATGAGGGTGGCTGGTGTCGATAATACCGTCATCAAATCAGAACCAGTTGTGATCTGTTAGCAAAGAGAAAGGATGGAAAGGAATGTCACTCAAAATCAAACGCTCTTCAGGGTACAGTGGTGTTATCATAGTCAACGCTGGCACAGCGGGACTGGGGAATGTCTTTCATGGCAAGGAAATCGTCAGAAATTAGCAACACTAGACGCCAGGTTCCCCAGATAAATTTCTAGGGAACCAAGGATAGCCACTAGGCATAAATCAGTAACAATGTGGTAGGACAGTACAAATATGAGAATAAAGACCCTGAGGAAAGTGCCACCTGGATCCAACAGCCAACGATTAGGAAGTGATGACCGAAAAACCTCCTGATGGCCGTGGCCATCTAGCCTGTGGGCGTATGCATCCACGCCGCATAGGACTCCTTCTTATTCTTTAGTACCACACCGTGAACGTGTGCCGGCAAGTTGATATTCATCATGGAGTCATTGTAATTAGTTGGAGTGCTAGTGGTAGCCTCGTTACCAATTCTCATGGTGTACTATTTTTAGTGTCCTCTACTCCTGTGATTGAGTATTTATTTCCCTGGTCCGCATCGGATAACCGAGATGGTAGCCTTACTGTACGCCGCTCATACAAGCGGAACTATTTGACACGAATCTTGCGGGTCGGTTGTAATTGTCTGTATGTCTAATGTATTGAGTTTCAAAATTAAGGTATTTGAAACCGTGAATATCATGTGTTCTGAATGTGGACGGTTAGACCATGTAAACATGAATCTAGATGTTAGTGAGAGAGTGAAACTACGCGTGTGTCTTGAAGTTGAGTGCTCAAAAGTGGAACCAGTTCAGATGTCTGAGTTATTTTAGGCCGACACAAAGAATTTGTGTGCCTCTCGATTTACACTTTCAGAGCAGTGGATTATCAGTGACAGTACGTACACTGCAACGAGGTTTGGACAGCAGAAGAAATAGTCCCCGGCTATCGAGTAGCTTTCCGTTCGTATTCAGAGTTCCCAACAAGACGCTGTCTGTTTGGACAGCTAAACATTGCATGCAGCATAATACCTTGCCGATTCACGTTTTTGAACCGACAACATTGAGCTTATCTCCCGCAACTTTGGCGGGTGTTTACAATTTCGGAAAGCGTGTCCACATTTTATAGACAAGGGTTGCATACCGTGTATGTGCTGAGCGAGTAGAGTTCTAAAGTTTAACTCAGGAGCGACCAAAAAATTCAGCTGTATACTCTGATTTTTCTGCAGTACAACTGGGACGTTTGTCAGCATAGCAACCCACCCCTTGGATACTTTAGTTCTAGGAAGTGCTCATATTTTATTAAGAATGAGCACACTACCTTCACGGCAAAATGACATACAGCCTGAAATGATAAACTAACACTGTATTGTTTACTAAATGACCGTGTGATAGGAAGAAAACTTGAGACAGCGTGAAACAAGATGAACGGTGCTGTACGTAACCGGAAGTCATCTAATTCTCATACACAGTGATCACTTCGGAAAAGAAAGAACTATGGTCGTATGGAGTCGAAGGCGTTCGTTTGATTTAGATCATGAGTGGCCCTCGCAGCCTGACCAGCGAAGTAGGGGAATGATTCGTCAGGTGACACGCACATATATAAAGCAACTAAGGCCCGACAAAGGTGGGTTGGTTGGATCATCCAACGACAAAACAGTCTGATGCACATTATAACCAGTAGAAGCCGCTCAATGCGTAGAATGTAAGTGAGCTTAAACGTAGTAACTTTCCAAGTCCTCTGACAACCTCACTTGTAACAATATTGTACCTAAACAAATCTAAAAATTGCGACGATCGCCATATACGATGCATGCTTAAACATCATTTCATCCAACCTTTTCAATTACGCATGCTAAATTATGTACAAACATTCAGACGTGTGGAAGCTTAAGGGCAAAATTTTCATGGTAGTCAATCAACCTTCGATCATACGATCAAGAATGTAGATATTAGATACGGATGTTGATGCAGAATGGAGACAAGTTACAAGGATAAAGAATCAGGAACAGGAAAAACATTCAAAGTTCGTCAGCCAAACAAATATGTATGAAAGATACGATTATAACATTTTTAGCGTGAGAACGGCACAACCAAATAGAGACTACCTGCACGGATCTTAAGAGCCCTCACCTCAGCATCAAGCTTACCAGTGAAATTGAAGAAGAATACAAAATATCTTTAATGGATGCCAGACTGACTGAACTTGAAGAAGGATCACCCTCCAGAGGCATACTTCAACAGAAAATACGGACTGGTTGTTTATTTCAATTCAAAAAACGTTTCACCAATAGAATACAAACGCCTGTCTGTAAGAACATTAAACGGTCGAATCCGCAAACTCTGTTCGGATAAACATATTTTTAAAGAGCTTGATTTCAATCAACAGATTCCCATTCAAAGTAATTATCTAATTCGTTTTACCTACAAATATTCTAAGTCACTTGGCTCCGGAACCACCCCCACAAGAGGACCGCGGAAACTTATATACACCTCTCTGTACAAAGAGAGCAATATAGCAATATATCTGGGACAAGGAATGAAAGTAGCACTAAATTACACTCATATGTAAGTCAAGCTAATTATATTGCACTGGACAAACCGCATCCCATCAACTGCGAGAAAGGATCCGGTGCCCACACTCGTCAAATCAAACACTGAATATGAGTTCACCAAACCTGCGATCTGCAGTAGGCTGGCTGTGCAGAGAGGGCACTGTACAGTCGGATCTTGGAGCACCTCTTCAAATGGATCTTGAGTGCCAAAAGTGGCATTGCACAAGTGCAATTACAAAATACCTACCGAATTCTGGCTATCGAGGAGACTGCATCAAAGCACTTCCTGTTATCTGACAGATAATGAGCAAACAAACTTCAGATCTTTCCAAAGCACTTGTTACACAACGTATAAAACTGTTGTTATGCTTTCAGAAACAGGTGATGGTAAACCTGTCGTTATCATCATCATCATCATCATCATCATCATCATCATAGACAGCAATACACCAGTGGGCCTCACTCCTACTTAACTGCCATGCAGCCGAACACTGTACAAGAAGACAGAAAACAAAGAAGGGGAGAGACTCAACCACTAAAAACGGCTACGTCTGTTTTGAATCATTCAGCATCAAATTGTTTACACCTACAAACATTCGAGCTGCAAGTGAAAGTAAGGCATCATCAGCAAGACAGCTTCCTTACGGCTTTCACTGCCCCGCGTCATAAAGTGCACTCACTTCACAAACAACTCGGACAAACGACAACAACATTCACGCCACTGGACTCGGTTAGCCGCCATTTCACCTAGTCTCCAGCCACCGACTCTATGAATCGCGAGGGCCTCAGCCTGGAAGACGAACCCGATCTACAACGGCCAAACACTTCGTGAACGATTTCATTTGTCCACTCCAGGTCATTATCCGTCCACCTCACACCTTACGCTAGCCGACCTCGGCGTCAGCAAAGAATGTACGGTAAAACAGACGATTAGCTGACATCCTCGGTACATGGCCAATCCTTCTTAGTCCGTGCAAATGTAAACATTGAGCAAGAGAGTTCGTTTGATAATCACTACCAATTACCTGCTTCGTAACCTCTTCGTTACTTACTCGTAGGCGTCACCCGATACAAGTGATTGAACGCGCACGCTGGTGGTCAGTTAGCTAAAGACGGTTCACGTCTTCTAATCTGGATGGTGACATTTCGCAGTCTGAAAGTAATGCAGCTCTCATTGTTGTCTTATATACGCGACCAATAAGCCTCAGAGGGATACCCTTCTGAGGCCCGAGTTGTCTCAGATTGGCAAACACCGCCCTAGCCTCAGGGACACAGACCTCTATTTCAACCTCACACCGCCACCGCCGCTGGTGTAGTTTCTGAAGTACACAAGCTGGTCAGAAACGTTCATGATCTTCCTACCTAACACCAAATCTGCATAATCGCAGCAATCTCGCAGAGGTGTATCGCATTTTCGTGCTGTGAAGCAAATCCCGAAGTATATAGCAAAGTGCAAAATAGCTCCTAGCATTGTTCGTGCTACTTGAAACTCATTAAACAACACCTTGTGATTAGAGTGATCAAGATTAGTTCGTCTTCCACCAGATGTAAGGTTCACTTTACAATGATTGGATGTTCTTTCTAAGTTCTTTTTCCTTACTTTTTGTTTCCACATCTACATCCGTATATAATATTGTTATTCTTGATCACATGACCAAATAATGATTGATCACCGTAAAAATTTACTTCTTAGGCTCCCACACGTGCGTACGTTTGTGCATCATTTGAAGTATGTAATTGAAGTGAATGAATGAAATGATGTTTAAACATGCATCTTACATGATGACTGTTGTGTTCCTGAAATCCAATCTGTGTTCCGTTCGCGGTGACAGATTTGTTTAATCAGCCGCCAAAACCCAGATAGTAGTAACTCGCTGATCGCATGGCTGAGGCAGCAAGCTTGAGTTGTGTCAGTTGCTTTGATATTAAGTTTGGTCCATTAGGTTCAATGCCACTGAATATCCTCATACGAACAAATGAACAGCATGTTCTACGTACTATTGCTAAACCCTTGTTGTTTACAGTATTTTGATTTTTATCGTTAAGAATAGTTTTTAATTGTTTTTTCTTACCAATTTCACAAAGGTCACGACAAATAATCCTTAATGAGAAAAAACCAGTAGAACAATAGATTTGGCTGCTCTGAATGCACACACTAGTAGAAACGCGAATGGAATGTTACTGTCTTCATTCTATCACATAACATTATCAGGGTGGTCGTTCCGTTCAATCTTTCCAGTTTGTTGTGACTGTGTGTAAACGCAGTATGCTCACACTCCTATCCCACTTCCGATTTTGAAAAGAAATGCTACAGTCAAGTGAGTGAGAATACGAACGCTGTTATTCGTTGTTTGTGCGTTTGACAGGCTAATCCGAATCGGATGCCGCCAACCGTGTGAAACAAAACCACATTTTCCATAGTAAATTGTATTCCATAAAAGTATAGAATTTGACCTGGATGAAGTATCTCTGTGAGCCGTCAACGTGAATAGAACTGCCCCCGCGAGGAATATCCGACCACTCAGAATTCTCATATGTTCACACTTCGATAAGTCACTGGCTCTTGTAAGACGATATAACACCCGGTCTACTTACGTAAGTGAGGTGCGACATTTCAAAACGGAACAGGAAGTTCAATCTTTTTCATAAACCAAGTTCCACCCAGATTTAAAAACCGTCGACAACATTCAAAACCACTGTGGTTGCAAAGTTAGTGAAAGACAAATGCTACAAATATAAGTAGCTTTAAACATGTTTGATGAGCGCTTAGAACATTGCGAAAGTCATTTATATGAACGAAGTACTCAGAAGTATGGCACCTAAAAACGTTGGTTACGGGAAAACACAAGTGGTCTTAATATACGGTTTTCAAGCTAATGAAGATTCTCTGTAGTACGTTCTCCGATTACTTCCACCTCCAGGCCCAGTTTTTCAGGGCACTTGTTGGCAAATGTGAGAGAATATCCACTGTACAAACAGTACATTTATCAGTGATTAGTGGCGTTATGATTATAAAGTAGATGGAGTTCAAGGAGGAAAGTAAAGCTGTTTGTTCCAGCGCACAGGGAGATGTGGGTCGTAAATTCTGAGGAGTAGCACTGTCGTACCTCGTTAACTACTCGGAGAGGTTGCTTTGAACAAATTAATCAAGATGAATAAAAGAAGTTCACTGTGGGATTTGCCGATTTAACTTGCTTCATTTTCACGGTTTTGACACGGTAACAAAACATGTCAGGACGATCTCATGTTTAGTTTTCACTAAGAAATACGTTGTAAGCCGACGTCATTTAATGGGGATCACCCAACGATGGTCAGATAAAATTTGCTGAAAAAACGCACATCACACGCCGCTAAACTACGGTTGACACAGTGTATAGAAAGAATTGACCGTCTTATTCCGGCGCTCAGTTTGCTGAACACGTCTGCTTATTGCGTTCCATTTATAGCTCAAGGTGGAAATAGACGAATGCTTTTAAAGAAGGCTGAGCATGCAATCCAAAGAGATTATTTCAAGCGGTGCTGTAACCCAACTTCACTGTAGCCCGATATTACTTATTCTAACTTCTAAAATTACTACAGATCTGTTGACGGCAGGTCATGTGGTTGGCCAAACTGATTCAACTTAATTGTCAAGATTTGTCAATAGGTGCCAAGTACATAAAAGTTGTGGATGAAACGAATTTACCTCAAATTTCACTATTCGCATGAGTTGTAGCTAAATGTGGTGAAACATATCCCTCTTTATGTTGTTTCATTATCATGCCTCTCTTTTGTGGCGTGATGTCGTTTAGTGCTAAATGCTGGTTGCTCAAAGCCGACTGAAAGCTCAGTTGTTTGCTAACTAAAGCATATAGCTAAGTGGAAACCAATCATTATCGTCAAATATCTTCGAAGTAATTGGGTAGAATGTGGATACGACAGAAGACACATACCTTTTAAAGTCTGAAAAAAAGTGGTTTTTATCAATCGAGCATGCACTTGGAAAAGGTGTACAATTTAACTTAGTGCCAAAATGTCTTCAAAGCTGAATGGGGGATCAGTTACTCCCATCCTCGAGAACCACAAATAAAAGTAATCTTTTACTCTTTTATAAAAGTAGTTTCCTTAAACTTTCGACCAATTTTGGCTACGGAACATACACATGTGAGCATTTTGTCCACCTTTCCCGAGAGAATAACAGAGGTACTTTTTTTAACAATATCATTGAGTTTATTCATCCGGTGAGAAGTAAAACAGTATATGTTGCATATTCTCTTTTTTTATTCTCTCAAATCAACAAAAAATCAATTCGTCAGCCACCTATTGCGAAATGTCTTTCATTAATTTTTGTTTATGGTAAACTAAGAAATGCAGAAGCATTTTGTTTAAACGTGGTTGCGACGAAATTAAATCGATTACTATCTTTCTTTGGAATTCATTATGTAGAAACGTGTCTGTAACAAAATAAATTGTCTATGACCGGTTTCGTGACAGATTTTGGGCAGCTAGTGCGCTCGAATGTTCACTTATGAGTCGCATCACGGTATTATAACACGCATGGAATAACAGAGGTTTTTCTTTTCAAATTTGAGGACCAGGTACCTGAAGTATAGTTTACATACCCTAATTACAACTCTCGAATCAGTCATTTGTGTAATCTGATTGTATCCATGATCCGAAGAAATCCAGGAATAGACTATTTCGACCTTCAAAAGTGAGGGGTATGGACGAATAAAAAGGTGATGAAAATGATTGACAGATTTGAACTGCAGTATATAAATGTATATATTGACGGCTTCCGTTTTGAACAGGGAGTTAATGTTGACAACCATGAATACTACGTGTATCTCGTTTTCCCGAAAACCTGTTTCCCCACTGTCACTTTGACTGGCACTATTAATGCCGTTTATTCTTTGCACTAACTGAACTGTTCAGAATTTCTCGCTGATGCTCAGTATATAACCCTGTTAACGATTTGAAAAACTGCATAGAGTTGCCAAAGCAACAACTGGGCTATTCATAAGACAAAGAATGATTTGTCTACATGCAAACCGTTGGCATACTCGTATGTTGACTCAAAAGCAACATCCCCAGATATCGAGCACATTTATCACTCTGGACTCGTTTGACTTCAATTCTGTTGAGCGTGTGTTGATTGATGTGGAATGTATGGTGAGATGTTTCCTACCGCTCTATGCCAAGACAAACCGAGCTATTCTTTTTGCTTTGTAGCATCAATAAACGCCAGCAATTAGCAGGTTTCCTGAGTACGTAGCACGCTTCAGAGGTGAACGCACTGTTTGTTCAACGCTGTGATAATGCTTAAGGTTGAGTTTTGTGTCAGTGATGTACACACTTCTAAAATGTCTCAATTTTTCAAGTCACTTTGAGCACTTCTGGCTATACTTCAAGATGACTACTGCAGTTTTCTGACTGGCATCCATCGCAAAATTTGTTAACTATCTTGATTTTTTCATTTCCACCAAAATGCTCTCGTACCACAGATAATTGCGTGCCATGACTAAGAAGACGGCGGATACTTTGAAGAAGCAGATGTACTGAAACTCCTTTAATGAACTTCAGCAGGTTGTGCACAAGTAACTTATAACATTTGACAGTTGGGAGGCCCCAGTGCTTAAGCAGTTTATCACGAACTTTTAGTGAGTTAGTTCCTAAAGTCAGCACATTCGGTCCAATTAATGCTACCGGTCGGCCGCTTCTCAACATGTTGCTGGATCAGGCAAAAAGCTAAGTACAAACCAGAATCATGTGATTATTGTGTCCAGGGAAGCTAAAACAGTTGTCTGATCAACACATTGTTCCCCGGTGATAGGCATGAGATTTAACAGCGAACAGACGTTATGCATACGGTACATCATGGATGTGTTGATATGTTGAGTCCAGGCACTCAGTCGTAATGTCAGCCGTAGCTCTACACCGAAACATGCTTCGGAAGCTGGTTGTCATGAATAAATTTCATTCGCTGCTGAAACACTGAGGCCGCCCAAAACTGATAATTGGAGAAGTGTTGATGAGAATTAAAAATATCTAGATGGGAAAGTGTCCTAATCTGAACGAAGGCCAAAGTGTGAGAACTGCATAAGCTCCATAACACGGGCTTTCGGCAGCGATGGTTGAATTGCAGTCGGATGGTTTATCAGGTAACACTGTGGAGAAAAGTTGAGCGAGTCTTGGATAGCATTAAATCTTTACACATATAGTGCGCCCCATTTGATGATTAGCACGAAAAACAGGGTAGCCGAGAATAGCGGTTTCATAATCACTGTCTTTCCGTACTGATCACATCTCAGTAGGGGCAGTAAAATATGAATGTCCATCGTATACTAACTGTTTAAGTTCATTTAGCATGTCCATCAGACTGAAGTGGTCGATAAAGACAGGGTATGGAGCCACCTCATCATGGGATGACGCCATAACATAAACTGTAATGAACGGAGGGATGAGAGAAGTTTCTCATGGGTTAACCAGGAAGAGGAGCATTCAATTTGCGACAGGCATTTTTGACCATTTTCTGCAGTCCCCAAACTTGAAAAGCTAAAAAGTGATTGCTGCTTAACATGTTTGTACGGGGCGTGGGTATAAGTACCAGGACAGTACAACGTGAACTAGTCTTTATGAAGTCTACCAGAACAACCTGAATGCTGGCAGTCTTGTCATAATTATGAGAGCATTGGTAGTTTGATTGCGGATGATTCCCTGTAGCAGCTGTCAGAAAAATCTGGTTACTTTCTTCTTGAGTTAAAAGTTTTGTCTGTGTCATAGCCCTGATTTGTCTCTCTACCTTTGGTCATTAAAAAAACGAGTGAATTTCAAAGGTCACTGTAACTTTTCTTACGAGGCTTCGGCAAACTAACCGGTTTTGTTGAAAGTGTGCTCGGATAATTACAGTTCACAAACCCGGCTTACGCTTGCTGTTTCAACGGGTGGCAGCCGTATACGACGGCCGACACAGGAATCCTTGTGATAAAACTGGTGCACATGACTGGTGCATGTAACATGTGACTGATCATAGATACTTGACGGAGGTATCGTTGATGCTTTGGATTTTTGTACATCGTAAAGGTGCTGATAACCATGTCATCGGCATCCAAGTTATCCGGCGATCACGCAGGTAAAACTGTGTGGTAGTCTGATAATCTTGTTGGTCGTGGCAACAGAAGCCAAATTTTAAAGGTGATATGCTGGGCTTCAACGTGACTATGACTTTTGACGGTGGTGTATTATTCAGGTGTTTCCGCTACTCGCTGGGATTGTCTGGAAGTGAACTGTTAATGTGTGTAAATGGCAGTCTATGTCCACTAACCCATGATTCTTTCGACAGACTGACGTCTTATGGTATCGTTTTATTTCATTTGGGACAACTGATACGGGAACCGTTTTGGTCCCAATGTGGTAAAATGGTGAGCTATAGAAAGTTGACCAATTCAAGGTGTGTTTGTCTTAAATTTAACCCACTTTTTGAAGCAATCGCTGTGCCAGTTTTGCTTGTTAAAAGCTAAGGCAGCTTCCTTTGCTTTCAGAATGACAGTCCTATTTTACCGTAGTCATTTCAGAGTCTTACAGCACATAATACATCCAGTTAACTCAGCCTCCGCTGTTCCGGTGCGATCAGGGACTTCAGGCTCGATTAGCTTGTTCTTCAACTGATGTAGGGATTTCGCTTTGGAAAACGATAACATAGTTCTGATCCTTGAGTTCTTTGGAAGAGTGGGTTCCAACCAAACTTTTTGTGAAGTTGTACGCTTTTCAACTAAGGGTTCGGGTGTGGTTACCACTCTTGACGCCTGTCAGATCACATACTCAGAACAACTTTCATGAAACGACCTGAACGATCACAAGGCTGGAAATCCGTCAGATTACTCGTTTATGGAATATGTTGTAGCACCGATAACCGATTGACACTGGGGAGCAACAAAGTGTAAGTCACATTTGTGTCTCCAGCCTGCGAATTAGCGCAGTTTCCCTCTCTGCCCCTCAAAACAATACCCATCCCACGAAAATACTTTAAAAATATACATCTTCTATCAAAAGAGGTCAAGATATAAAGGCCTGCAATGCAAATTTGTGTGTCGCAAATGTGGGAGGATTAGTCGCGTAAACTGTGTTTGCCGCGGTGCAAAATCAAGCAGCTTCAATGGCTCTCGTGTTGAAAGACTGAGTTGACACTTCGATTAGTTTGAGTTATAATCATCCACCCCGAGTATCACATGTATCAACACATTTAATTGTCACTTGTGGAATAATATTGCTAACCAGTACTAATTCCTATCAGGCGCTGGTAGTTTGCAGACACTTTTCTCACTGTGACTTTACTTAGATATATCGCGAAGTTACATTGTGAAGGACTTTCGACCCGCTTTAAAAAGTTGGTTCCCGTGAACAGCATGTCAGGGACGTGTGCGAATCACGTGCGTGGCTTTTTAAGACAGTAGGCTGCAGTTTACTTAAAGATGACTACGGTTATGAAATAAATGAAATGTGCTCCAAAACCGCGTCGTTAGAATTCACTCTTGTTGATTTCTTAGGCTCCCAACAATTAGCCGTAGGATTTCATCTTACAATCATTTAAATACATGGGAATAGTGGAAATTTTCATTGTCAACTAGATAGTGACTGCGGAGCTGATGTTTATAACAGAGTGCATCCCTCCTGATAACTTCGATTTCAAAAGTTTCGGACGGCTCATTCGAACTTGTCAGATCCTCACCTTATATTAACTGTATTGTTGGAAAATCATAAGCTATTGGAAAAAAGATCTTAGATATGATTCCTTCTTTATCAGTGACATCCCATGCTCAGAGACTTGACTAGGGGTCTGCATGATATGCTCTTTCAATACTGTAACATTACTCACAGTACAACAGGTGACCACCCAACCAGTTTATGGAAAGTGAGACTGTTGCAAGGTTACGTTATGCGATGAAAGCTGACTAAAACCTTCTTTTGAAGATATTTCAAAGGATCTGTGCACTGTGAATTTGGATTTTGCGCATGCGTGCTTGTCATACCGATACGATATGTTATGAGGACAGATCAGCCCGTTTCAAATTCAACTGTCCCACCGAAAACAACGCACCTGTTTTACGTGAATTTGATAGAACGAGCAGACAGTGAACATGTGCGTGAGCTTCAAATGTAACGTAAAGGCAACTGTATAAAACTGAATTTTCGTTCAAGTCGTGACTACTGTGGTAATTGTAAATGAATGAAACTCATTGGACTTTGTGTCTGAACCACACACAGTTTGTAGACATTACAGTACTTGATGAAATCTCATCGGCAAATTATCAAGGTAATGGAAATGTTATAAATGATTTTTTGTCTCTGTTTCACCGTTCAGGTTTACACGTTGCTGACAAAGTCACGCATTCATAGGTTGGAGGGGGCTGTTTCGGATTTGCAGGGTTTGGAACCATAGAAACAGCTAAGTGGCATTGCTGCATAGCCCGAATTTTCCGTGCTAGAAAGGA